>JAVQJF010005736.1:0-38110 GCA_036023855.1 Gadopsis marmoratus
CGGCCCGGGCCGGAGGTGGCGGTGACAAACCACACAATCGCCCCCCACTGCTTAACAAAGCCCCCCCCCCCCCCCCCCTTACACACAAACACTCACAGGCAGATGCAAATCACACGCACGCACGAGCTTGATTACAGGCGCACGCAAAATACTCACACGGAGACACTTATATGCACATGTGCATGCATTCACACACACACAACTCATCCCCGAGATATGCAAGCTGACAATCACAGATGTGTCTTTATTATTCATTGTTGGTTTGCCCTGTAACAATGCTGGGTCACTTTCTGCTTATAAATGAGACAAGATTACTTGGAACTATTTCGAACTCCATTAGCTGCCAAACAGCATAATTTTTCACACAACTTCAGACATCAAAAGCTCTTATGACAGATTTTAAATTTATGCTGCGATGGAGCAGATGGTAAAGATATTTCCTTTTTTTTCTTGTGTAGTTTTTGACTATATCAGTGATGTTACTACCTGGATTTGTGATATAATTATGATTAGGCAGGTACTAATACGTGTAATGCAAATATCATTCAAGATGTATTCTAGGAAAACCACAATAGGTTGCAAAGTACCTTCACTCTTCCATGTTTATAATTGTTATCCAGATTACATGCCTGGATGTACTGCTGATGTTAATTATTAAAGCACATTAACAATCAAACAGGCCTTTATGTTAAACTTCAGGAGGCTTCCCATCTCATGCATTTTCATACATAAAAGCCAGGAACATAAGTACCATCTGATGCACAGATCAAGTGCTGGCCTCTGCTCATAGTGTATTCACACAGAAATCAAAAGGCGAGTAAAAATTTAATTGGTCTCTGTGCTCTCACTCTTTTTTCTCTTTCTCACCAGTTCTCTATTTCTTTTTTCCTCTCCCCTTCGCATGCATGTGTACGCATATGTGCAGACGTGAACACACACACACACACACACACACACACACAAACACATGCGAACACACAAATCTGTATTGCCACCCACCAGCAAACTGGCACCAGCTCTTCTCATGCATACTCACACATGCATACACACTTCTGTCACAATAATTTGTATGCAAAGTGGCTGGCTGCGATGGGTTGCTATGGTTGCTGTTACCAGGTTATGTGACAAGAAGCAGCAAGTTGCTTTACCTCTTATTTGTGCCATTGTAAAGGTGTGAGTGTGGGGACGTGCGGAGCTGAAGAGGCAATAACCCCAACACATGTCGGCACACAGCGGAAGGAGGAACAATGGAGATGGAGATGGCGCTGCATGAAACACACCAAAAATGCGTAGTTGGACAATTAAGGCTATAAGGAAAGTTAAAACCACCTTAAAACCTCCAATCAACAGTAGTTACAACAAGCAAATTGTTAGCTTTGTGTTTAGTCAGTCTAGACTATGAACACAGAGCTGCGAAGGTAGCAATCATGCTAGTGCCTCTGGAAAAAAGGGGCACAGACACACTAACACAGTATTGTGAGAGGGGAGGAAAACATTTGATAGCCAGCCAACATGAAGGGCTCAGCTCTGTAATTGCCTCCATGAGATTCGTTAGTATGCATGTGTGTGTGTGTGTGTGTGTGTGTGTGTTTGAAGCAAAGAGAGTTCATGGGGATGATCTGTGTGTGTGTTTGTGTGTATGTCTGGAGCAGATAACACTGACAGCTTAAGGTCATGAAGAAAGGAAGGGCACAACTGAAGACAGCATATCTTTGATCTCAACACAAGCAAAGGGTGACTGTGGGTATGAACCGGCGTGTGCCGTACGTAGAGGAGATAGATGGTAGATTCTGCGTGTGTGGGTGTGTTTAATGCATGAACATGTTTGTATTACGTGTGTGTGTGAGAGAGAGAGAGAGAGAGAGAGGGGGAGAGAAGCCATTTTTTTTCCAAGATATTGTTCAGGAAGATTTTGCAATGTGAATGTGTGTGTTAGGCGTGTCTGTGTGTGTGTGTGTGTGTGTGTGTGTTTGTGCACCGGTGTCAGACTATGGTGCAGACAATGCCTAATAAGATGAAGTCACAAGGTTACCGTTTCCCATGGATGTCGCACAATCTCTTCTCTTTTCTACCTTCCACATTTGTATTTAATACTATAATTTAGTTTGCCCGGGTGAACTCGCCCAATGTGATCATGAAACATGGTGGAGGGAATGGAAGTCATTGTTAGTTTTTGAAATGCCTCTCAATGTGATATTAGGACTTCTATACATGCTATAATCACATAATACCAATCAAAAACTGTTGATTGGTGTAGATAATTCAAGGCAATCAACATGGTGTCTCTGGACAGTCTCCTAATGGAGCGTTTGACTAATTGACTGAATCTATCCGTGAACTGCCTTAGCCCCTCAGCTTCTCCGTCACTCCTTAATTGGCTATTGTTCTGTTATTACCAGTTCTCCAGGGCAGAACCATCTGCCAGCTCCAACAGGTGAATTGTGAGAGGCCCACGTGTGTTTGTCTACATCTGTCTTAAGGTCTGTGTATATTTATCTGCGTTTGTTGTCGGCATAGGCACAATTATGGCTGCTTTTTCTGTGATGATGCTCCTGAAAAAATGCATTTGCAACATGAAATGCAGATTGCGACCACAGCATCCTCTTCCCCTCTCGCCATCAGAAAAAAGGCGAGGGAGGACTGCAGTGGACTGAAAGGGAAAGGAAGAAAAGAGGTAGGAGCTGCATACGGAGGAGAGGGACCTGTATCATTCATCAGCAGTGCAACAGTGCATGAGCCGTGCTGGCTACGGCATTATTTTAACTCTTCTTCTCATTTACCTTATTATCTCCTTATCTATGCGCATCATTATGGTGGATGTAGCCTGTGTGATGAATGGCCTTTTTGATTAAGGATGCATGGTTGCTTTTGTTTAACATATGGAGCGAGCCATATGTGTGCTGCCGCACTCCGGCATGATAGTAATGTATATACATAGTGTGATCTCTAACCTTGTGGTGCAATTACTTGGAGATTGAGTTTGTTTGAACATGTTTTTGCTTATGTTAAATTAGTTACTCCCTTTAATAAGCTATTAACAAGCTAACTTTTTACCTTGCAGTCTCGACCGCATCTTCAACTGTCTTGTTTACTGTTTTTTTTAGATCTTTGTTCAGGAAAATGTATTTAGCTACCTGTGCTTGTTTAATGTTACTCACCTGGCGTACCTACGTTCTTGATGAAGGGCAACATTACAGGAGATGATAAAGTCAAAGTCGTTGCTTAGTTGGAGTGTTAAAAGCTATGAAAAATGTGGTAAGAGTAACATTAGCGTCTTGAGCCGAGAAAATAATCTTGCAGTGGCAGCCATATTGGCCGCACATGTTCTGTTTTCGCCACGGGGAAATGCCTGAGCAGCCTGTCTCTCCAACTTCCTGCAACTACTTTGTAGTCTCACATGAAACAATTTTCAGTCTCTGATTCAACTTTTGCCTCACCACATGATTAAAGTTCTTCGGATTTCAGTTGCCCACTCTTTACCCCTACAGTCTTACATTATTGGTCTCCTGGAGCTTATACCTTGCTGTACAATATTGTATTAAATGAAGGAAAGACAACATGACAGGTTATTCATACACTTTTGGCACATTTCACTATGTATATTGATAAATAGTAAATGTATCAGGACTTATCATAATGAATGTCTATGCTTAGGCAGGGGAGGTTGATCAGCCCTCAGTCACGTTGTACTGGACTGTACTTCACACTACACTGGTGATTGTTGGTGCTTATAATGAAAAGTGCAGTGGCTGGATAACTTGAAACTGGATGTTGTTCAGAGAGAAATGTTCTCAGTAGAAATAAGGATCATCTAACAGAGAGAGTGAGTCTCTGTCTCTAAAAACTCAATTTGCAGACTTATTTCACACAGTTTACAGAATGTGTTGATATTTATTTGGGCAAGTTCTGCAAAAGTAGAAAGACAAGTACAAGTACCCCCAGATTCATGCAGTTTCGAGCACACAGGGCTCAAACTTTGTAATGTTGTGGCATCTGATCTACTGCCTCTTTAGTTAACATATGGTTAAGGTACAATTGAGGCAAAACTGTTCGATTAAGGTTGATGAAAGATCACTGTCACGGTTAAAGGAAACCAATACCGGCTGTTGGTAGGAGCCCGAACATGATCCAAAGCCTTCACACTCACACTTGTTTTTTTACCCGTTTGAATAAATATATTTTTCTGGAGAGCACAACAAGCTCTCCAGAGGTTAAAACACACTCTTATTGAAGTTTTATTGGTGTAACTTTCTGCTGTCTTCAATCAAATGATAGAAACAATATTTATGTGTCAGAACTAGTTAATGTTCCCCCATAGGTATTCCTATTGTTGATGCAACAATAGTGCACGCTTTAATCCAAAGTATTTACCAAGCAATGAAGCTGACATTAACCTAATAAAAAAAAGCTCCTGGCCCTCTTAGGATGTCAGACAACTTTAATAAGTGATGCAAGAGATGTCATTTTGATGAGCCTGGAATAAATGGGGGCTAACACTGTCTATTTAGCAAAGCACTTTGCTAGGCCTCTTCCAGTCTGAGTCAGTTTGGAACTGTAACACGCATGCTGTGCTTCTGACAGGATACAGATGAATTGCTGGAGAGGGGCTGTGCTCACTAGCCTGACTGTAATGAGTGCTAGCCGCTAATTAGCTTGTTGCTGGATGCCAGATATGGCTGGAGCTAAAGCCCCGTCACAGGAGCAGTGCAGCGAGGAGAGGAGAGAGCTACTCTAATGAGCTCTCAGTGGTGTGTTTACTGTTAACCAAAGTCATGGCTTTACTCTCAGCGTGTCTCCCCCCTCCATGCAGAGCGTGCATACGCTCACACACACACACACACACACACACACACACACACACACACACACACACACTCTTGGATCTCGACAGCCGCGCGCACACAAATCTATATTCACAACTCGCGTGTGCGACCGCGAGCACAAACGCACAGAAAAGAACGTCGCTGATTCAATCCTCAGTGATTGCCAGTGATGGGGGCCTAATTAATGTGGCTACGCTGCGACTCTTCATCATATCTGTAACAAGCAATCTCCAGTCAGACATGATAGGCTTGATGTAGGACACATTAGTTAGCTGTGGATGGCTTCTCCACGGCAAAGCAAAAGGAAAGGATGTTCTGCTTTTGGTCAGTAAGAATCTATTCCCATGTCAGCTGCATTCTCTTTTTTCCTCGTTTGTCCATTTAAAGGAGCTGTGCTTTTTAACAAGGGCAGACAGACTGCTTTAAAGGACGGAGACACAGTTTGTATACCTATTTCCTTAAGATTGATCACCACGAGGATTGAGGGATACCAGTGTCACCACCACGCAGGCAATTACCTCGTGAGAGCACGCGCGACAGTGCACATGTGTGCTCCGCGGGGCAATCATCAAGCAGACACACAAACACACATACACATCATGTAGAGCAGGTATGAATATGAGTCAGTGTGTTTGGTTCTACCTGGAGCCATTGGCAGCAGCAGCTAGAGGACATTTGCACAGCAGTGACTGGAGTGCGAACGAGCGCCTGCGATGTGGTCCCCCTACGGTTCATTAAGAATACAGACCTGACAGAGCAAACTCATTCAGGATGGATGAGCTCAACGCGTACACACACACACACACACACACACACACACACACACACAAATGCAAAATACATTCACCCGCTATGACTATTGAACCTTTTTATATTTTGCTGTCAAGAGAGCTTCTCTAATGAAAAACAAGTACTTTGAATCGGTCTGTTGAGGCTATTTGTTAAGCCTGCGGTTGGGTTGTAAAGGGCAGACAGTTTGTGTGTACAGTTACAGTTAAAGTCGCTCATCCCACTGTCTTGGATCTAAAGGTTACTTCAAGATTTCAAGTATTTGAAAATTGTAGAACAAAGTGTATTCCAAGTATGACGGATAGACACACACAACAACGTGTGTATGTGCCAAATTTGCAGGTTAAGTTTTAGCTCAGGCCAACAGTTTATACACATTCAGTGTTATCAGTGCTATGTCTTGGTCACTTTACCCATTTAGCACATTTCAAGCACTTGGTGTTTTGCTTAATTGGGGTAAGGGATGAGAGAATAAACGTAGGGCTGATGTCCAGATTGCTGCTGGACAAACCTGATTTCTTGGCCATAAAGGAATAGTTTAGACATTTTGGGAAATACGTTTATTTGTTTTCTTGTCGAGAGTTAGATGTGAGGATGGATATCGACTTCACATTGGTCTGGTAAATATATGGCTACAGTCAGCAGTTAGTATAGCATAAAGACTGGAAACAGGGTGAAACAGCTGGCCCTGCTTTGTCCACATTTAAAGAAATCTGCCCACCAGCACATATAAAGCTCACTAATTAATCAATACGAAAACCAAAGTGTAAAGACACTGGTTGGGAGCAATAAGTTCCTGAAGTCTCTGCTGGTTGCCAGGCAACCTTGTTGCCTTTGTGCATGCAAATGTGGTGATCCACCATAGCTCTGCATTTGAGTTTTATCACATGAGGTCCACACGAAACTACATGATGACAGCGTCTCACTTTGTTAACGTGACTGTATTTCTTGCTGAAACAGAAGAAAATGTATGTGTGGAGCGATGCTAGTGCAGACAGGTGAGACTGATCTTGATGCTGGTTTTATTCATTAATGCCAACTAGTGCAACTTGAGTTGAAGATTAAAAATATAATGTTGTCAGTGATGGATGGACACTTGCAAGACGACAGAGTCATTAATTATGGAACGGGGGACTTAAAAAAATACCTTTAACATAGTTTCTTATTAATAATAATAATAAAATTAATAATAATTGTCAATCATGATACACATATACATACGTGCAGAGAACAGTGCTCACATACACACGTTGAAATTTATCCTCTGCTTTTAACCCATCCGGCCATCCTTCTTCCGAGGGGGAGCTGGAGCAGTGGTCAGCCTTCTATGGCGCCCGGGGACCAAATCCAGTGAACATGAACTGTCCTGTCGTGGTCAGGGACAGGCAGCATAGCACGCACAACTGGGGGCAACTTGTGTACATGTGTACAGGAGGAGCTGGAATCAGAACACCAACCCAACTCCAGAGAGATGAAAGTCAACAGTTCTAATTCCGGAACCACAGCTGACTGACCATGGCCGGGAGCTGGATTTGAACAGCCAACCTCTGGGTTCAAAGTCCACAACTTAACACAGCATTCAAATAAATTCTCATATTTCTCAGACCATCATTGTCTCCTACGGCACCTGCTTCGGCTGTTAAACGGCCAAAGTATTTTCACCTCTGCCTCCTGTCAAAAGTCTTTCACGTTTTTGGCTTTTATTGTTGCACGCTGGCCTTCACATTTGATTCCTTCTTGCAGTGTCCCCGGGTGAGTTGGGACAGACAGGGTTCCTCAGTTATTCATGGGGCTGTCGGACACAGTGACTGGTGACTTCCACAGGTCGCCACAGGAAATAAAAATGCCCTGCCACTTTCACGGTGCAGGTGGATTCAAGGAGGTAAAGGAAAGACGAGAAAGTCAAACATAAACAAAAAAGGAGACATTTTCCCCGTGGCATACTGTAAATGGCATTGCATCACATCAAAATCTTTATTTTATCCTCAGTGACAGCATCAATATGTGTTTATTTTCACTTATATAAATAATAACATTCTGACATTGTAGAACTAATCCTACAATTGCAGGTTGGGGAGCCTCTGGTGATGTAAGCTGGGGAGAAAGGTCAGGGGCTGCATCGGCATCTGAGAGCTTTTGCCTCTTGCTGTTCTGTTCAATAGCTTTTCCCTGCATGGTTCCAGGTCACTGCCCAGCCACACTCCCCATGGCTGTATGAATGACAGGCCCCACTGTCTGCTGCAACAGTCTACACCTCCATGTGATGCCCAGATTACTTTGTGTATGACAGTGTGTGAGGTGAATGTGAATATGTGTGTCCCCTTATAACTCTGAGAGCTGCTCGCTGGCGTCTATGTGCAGGTGGTGTAATGAAGCCTCGCAGGGTGAGACTGGGAATATATGTTTTTGTTTTTCAATCCTTCAGTTCTCAAACATGCGTGTGTATGTGATGATTCTCACATTACCGCTTGCTGAGTCTGTGTGTGTATGTGTGTGTTCAGGTGATGCATCCTGCCTGCTGTATGTGGATTAGATGCCGCTTCATGTGTTCACATTTTGCATGCACATGTGTTTGTGTGTGTTCCTCTCCATCTCAGTGTGTATCCTGTGCTCTACAGCTGGCGGTGTAAGACCCCCTGCGTTTCCAGCCAGGTGTGCATGTGCACACGTATTTGTATCTGTACGTTTGTGTGTGCGTGAGAGAGAAACAGACAGACAGGACTCTCCTATGTGCTCCATGCTGTCACAGACGAAAGCCGATTATGGGACATTCCAGGGTGTCAGGAACACCCCCTACTAACATTATAGAGACTCACAGCTTTCCACTCATCTGTATGGCTGCATCTGCAAACCACAGTCTCTTCTGCTTCCTCTTGCCATCTGGAGACCGGGCAAAGTGCTTCCTCCTCAGCTTGATATGAAATTAGACAGTTGCTGCCCTCCTGTATTTTTGTCTGAATGAGAACCTGACAGGCTGAAATGAAGCTAGGCTGAAATGGGGTTGGTTGACTAAAACCAGGATTGTATTCTTTTGTGCTCAATAGATTGTAAAGCTGAAGTCATACTTCATGATATCAGCTTGATAATGGTTGAATCCAACACACTTGGGGCCTTGTGAAAGGAAATAAATGGGCATTTTATATGTTGTAGTTAGAGAAATACAAATATTTCTGCCCCCATGGAAAGACTAGCATGTCAGATTTACAATGTCAACCAGTGTATCTACCAAACTGAAATATCTGACCAACTATCACGTGGATTGCCATGAAACTGAAATAAATTCATGATCCCCAGAGAATTAATCCTAAAGACTTCGGTTATCACCTGACTTTTCTTCTAGCTTCACCATGAGGTTGTATCATACTGACTTGGGTGATCCGCTGGCTTTTCATTTACCACCACCAGCAGACTGACATTTGTGGTTGTGAAATTAATGAAAAATTTGGATGGTTTACTGTGAAATTTGATACTGATGTGAATGTTTGTATTTAACGGCACAAGGTTTAAAGATTCTACAAGTACATGAGCAAACTAATTGCCACTATTAAGTGTAATTTTTCATAACTGACTCCTCATATTGAGCGTGTTTCCCTTTGAGGACACAGCGATAGAATCTGCTAGCCCCTTTGTGTCAAACCTATATATGTATATCAGTCATCTAACGCTTTTCCAATGGAGCTTTGTATTTTTCACTGCCCACTGTCAGCTGTGTTGCCAGGGACATTTGGTGGTGGAGAAAGTGACCAGGCTCCCATGAGTAACCAGTCCACCCGGGGCTCTTCAGTACCCGCTAATTATTCTTCACACCTAATCTGAGAAAGAGAAGAAGGAGAGACAGATGAGAGAGGAGGAAGAGGAGAGAGAGAACAAGAGAGAGAGTGAAGGATGGAGAGAGAGACTGGCGACCAGTGGGACTTTTGCGTTCTTACAGGAACAATGAATCACATGTAGCCACCACCTGTCCTGTGTTGTCCCTTCTGTTGCTCTCAGCATTGCCGACAGGACTACTGTGTTTGTACAGTATCGAGCCAGCCATGGTGGTATTGGCTTGAATGCTTTTCACTGGGCATTAGGCATTAATAACAGATTGGACAGCCGTTGGCAGAACAATATCTGTATTTACTTTTTCTGTTATTATCAGTCTTTTTGCAGAAGAGCTCCGTCTATTTATGTAGTGTTCCCAAGCAACATTTTGTTCACTGCAACTCCTGCTTCTCTTTGTTATCTTTGTACTTGACTACAGTAGCTATTCATAAATGATGTAATAGTATGATAACATCATTACCCGGGGAATGACAAATGCAGGAACCTTTTGTGTTTGACGGTTTGACCCAGTCAAATTGCAACCTCATTATGGTGGAGAGGTTTGTGTGATCCTGGAATCAAAGCTGTTGTCCAGGAGAGGTCACCACAAGCCACGCGATGGGCCAGACAAATGATGCACATACCGTAGCCCAATGTGACTGGGTTCAAAACATGGACGAAAGAATCCGTAAAGCTGCATTTATCAGTATTTCTACATAAACAATGGATCGAACAACGTGTGTAATGTGAAAGGGGTCAGTTGTAGTGATTAACACACAGAGAATAATCATTTGACTCAGCAGTTCCCATCGGGGTTTTAGTGTCTTTTAGCTCATTGTTTTGGTTTTATAGCCTGTACCTTTACTACTTTGGTTCACCGTCACCACTCTCATCAACCTCATTTTCAGCAAAAAGGCTCAGATGAACCCACTGCACACTCACTTTCCAGGACCAAACAGCAGACGGAGAGAGCTAGCAACTAGCTGCTTATCAAAGTGGTGCTTTTAGCTGCTAAAGAGCCAGATATTTCCCTCAGGAGTTAATGGAGGCCAAACACAGAGCTAAAAGGTAACTATAGACCACATATGAATATGGACCCACCTTCCCCAGGTCCGGTGTCCAGAAACAAATGAACTGTTGATCAATGTCTGCTGGATGTGTAACATAAGTGTTTGCTAATATGTTCGCCAAAGCAACTAACAAGGTGATGATATGTCGACGTGTTTACAGGTTGTGATGCTAAACCAGCAAGTTGAACTATAGTGACATTACATTCCTTTCACATTACATTCATCAGTGTCACTGACTAAAGTAGCAGCTTTTTGCACTGAAGCTCCGTCTCACTGGTGAGTGTCATGGTCAGCACTGCCACGACGCACAGCACGTTACGCCCTGGATAAAGGTTTCTGACGGGCTGCGAACGCCTCGGAAACAATCGTGATGCCCCACCTGTTGCACACAGCTGGTTGCTCAGCTATTAAAGGCCCACACAGGTGTTTTCACTTATTATGCCTGATTAGTCCTCGGCTCAGGTCTGTGTGCTTGATTGACAGCTCCTTCTCTCCTCTGTTAGTTTCCTTGTTGTGGGACAACACCGTTACCAGTTTTATAAGGATATGGATTTTGGTGACCTCTCGTAATTCCCAGCTCCCCCCTTCCACCTTCAGCCTGAGCAGACGTCTAATCTGCTATTATAAGTGAAAACACCTGCGTCAGGGCCTTTAAAATTCGAAACGGTGCTTCTACAGACCTGGTTCTCAGTTAAACAGTTTGACCAAGCAACAATCTTAACTGACTTAGCTGCACTGTAATATCCTGGCATTAGGAATGATGACTTGAACGCCTACTGATGTGTGTTCAGACAGTGATGCGATCGCTTAGCTTAATATGGACCAGCACAGTCAGTGACAACAAATCTGAGGAAATCTACAACTTGTGCTGAACGGAACATTCCCAGTGTTGGAGTTTGGCCTGGAGCCTCGAAAAATACAATGTGGGTGCGCTGAGTTCAGCAACTGCAAGGTGGTGTTACATTGTTGCCAGCTGCGACAATAGTCCATTTGGTGATAGCTCTTAACTTGTGTGTGCCTATTCAAACAGTCTTTTCTGTTTTATTTTTATCTGCCGCCAATGTCTCATAAATGGCATTGACTCGTTACATAAAGCGACTTCTCACCTGGAACATTGACAGAAATGTCAGTTGTGTTTTTGAATGTCGGGATGCTTAAATCAATACATCTGAATGTCATTGAGTGGTGCAGTGCCAAAATATTTACTCCATTTTCACCCATGGGAGGAAAAGGATGTAGGCGAGAAATTTAGAAAGTTACACCATCACCACCCCCAGCAGCTTGTATCATTGGGTGGTTGATTAGGATGTCACATTTTTGTCAATGCTCATAACGGCTTAATTTCTGATTTCTTTTCTGGCAAACCGAGCCATGCAGCCGTGATGCCTCGCCTACTATTCCTCTGTGTCTATGTGTCGGTCTTCGTCACTCTGCTCAACCTTGGACAACATCCTGAGGCATCGGGGAGACTTGGCCAAGGTGAAAATTCCTTTTGGAGAATCCCACCATCCCAGCAGCATATGGACACATGCTTACACTCCACCTCTCCCATCATCCCTCATTCCACCCCATCCTCAATCAAACCCCACACACCCCTCCTACTTCCACCCTCTGACTCTTGAGGAGGGCTCCAAGCACGACTGTAATTACAATCAAACACACAGCCTTCGCTCTACCACACGCCGCCGTAGCCTGTGCGCCAAAGTCCCCATGCACAGGCGTCTCCATTCAATTTCTGGCTGCCCTAGATTGATCTCCTCCTGCAGCATATTAAGAACCCAGTGACATGCTCACATCCACCCCATGCCTGATTCTACCTCCACCTAGCGGGCTCGGCAGGATCGAGCAGGGGTGTGGGTGTTTAAGGCAGCTGCAGACGACAGAGAGGGAGGTTGGTGGCTGAGGATGCCTGGATGCGTCGTTCCAGTATTAATTAAACTGGAGCAGGTTCTGTAATCTGTCGACATTAGCTAGCACTGATGCTGCTGCAAGCTGCTGCTGGCTGTGGTCGGTGTACATGAGCAGCTGATGTCTGTATGGTGCTGGCTGTGCAGGGCTGCACGATGTTGATATAACTGGCAGCATGAGATACAGTACTGTATGTTGAGCTCCGGTGGTTATTCACAACACAAATGTGAATGAATGTGATTAGATTTATGGTGAAAATGTGAACAACTTGACAAATTGATAGTAAATTGATAGCAGGCTAATGCCTTGCTCCCTGAGCTCAGGCATAAATCAGATGTCATTTGGATTCCTAACGCAGCCAGATGGTATGTATTTAAGCCACTGTGTTCTGCCATCTGATGGTGATTGTAAGCTTGGGTACTGTACGTCTGTGCGTCTGTGTGTGTGTGTTTTCGTGACTCTGACTAAAGAAAAAAGGTGGCAAGTACAGTAAGTTTCACTTTGAGAGCTTGTACAGTATGCTGTGCTTCTTCATGCAGAAGGTGTAGTTTATGCCAAGCTTGGAGGGCACGCTGAAAGAATTTTAACACATCTCCAGAAATCCAGGTATCTCAAAATTCACAAAATATTCTTGTTTCTTATCCCTATTCTTTATTTATTTTCTTTATTTCTAAGGTAGAAACTATCCAACCTGGCACACACTGTGGCTTTCTGATGTACAGCAGGGTATGAAAATATAAGACAGCAGTATACACAGTACATAAATCCAATCTAGCACAGAGCCCATTGCTCCATCCAGCAGTGGAGTCATTCTGTACCTCTGTTTTCTTACAAGGGGAAGAAAAACGCTGTGGTTTATGCTGACCCAGGTTTGATCAGAAATGATGTATAGCAAGCGCAACTAGCAGAGAACTATAATCGCCTGCCCCGGGCTTTTAATACTGTTTCTCCCTTTCAATTCGGAGGTCAATTACTGGCAGGTTAAAGACATCATTAAAGTGGTGTTTCCTGAAGTGCCTCTTGTGCCCTGTCAAAATAACTTATGATGCATTGACAGGATTGATTTTAAATGGGGACCAACAGTGTGCCCGGAAAGCCTCGGAGCAGGCATCTATTTTCATTATGCATCACATTGCGTCTCCAACAAATCTTTCTCTCTCCTTGGACCGAACATTGGTGATTTGTCATTGTGGCTCCCCCCCACCCTCACCCTTGTTTTGTTTCATAAATTTTACAGAATCCGGAGGCTCATTGGTGGACTAGGCTGTGATTCAGCTGGCACAGAATCTTTGATTTAGATGAAGGTTTCCTGCCCAATTATCTGTTGGTTGTGTGTATGCGTGCATTTGAGTTTGTCTCTGCATGTGTGTCCGTGTGTGTTTATCTATATCTGTGTGAAAAAATTAGCCGAGCCATTGGAAGCCTATCTGTGAGGACCTTACTGTGCATTTCAGACTAACCCATAATGTGTGTGTATCTCTAGTGGGTCAGTCATGATGTACTAGACGTGGAAATCATTCTCATGAAAGGATGTCTGTGCAGGTGTCACATTCCTATCTCTCCTCCTCTACATCTACTCGCTGTTTCTACCAGACTCCTCTGCCTCCACACAGTCAGCTAATAAGCTGTGTTTTTTACAGTTTAGAAGCACAGTGTTGCATCTTAAATTATCGCTGTTTAATTTTTAGCATGCTTGCTTAAATAACTGATGCACAAGAACCCACTTTAGCCCTTTCCCACAACCCAGCCAAGGCTCTGGTTTGGCCTTCCTATCATATAAAACATATTCTGGCTTCCAAATGTGTGATGGAATAAAGGTGCAAGCAAAGGTATCAAACACCAGCAATTATACAGTCTCACCCCAAAGCAGATATTGGTTGATAATAAGTGTTTGTTTTTGGGGCGTAATTCCAGTGATCACGTGCGTAGCCAGATAAAGGATCATTAGGGTTAGCATCTCTGTGAGACTTTAAAAAAGGAGTTTTCTTTTTCTCTGCCTGGGACAGATGGAACCGGGCCTCATTAAAAATGGCCATGCGTGGCAGTGCATGCTGGGAGCTGTTCCGATGGCAACCATTGATCCTTGACACCGGCGATATAGAATGGGACTTAATGAATTCACAGAACAAAGTGATTGAGATTAGAGAGCAAAAGAGAGAGAAACAGAGAGACAGTAAGAGACAGATAAAAAATTGAGAGAGAGAGCGTCTGGGAGGTTTATGGGAGCAGAAAGGATGAGGCTATTAAAGAGAGGGATGAAATGGTATTGTTCCCCTTTCCCTTTTGGGAGTTTTGTGTCTTTGTGAAGCTATGCCAGATCGCTGAGCCCAAACCGTGTGCTGTGGGGGTTAGTGTGTGTGTGTGTGTGTGTGTGGACAAGATAGCATGAGAGAAAGAGAGGGAGAGAAAGTCTATGCTAAAATGTGAGATGCAGAAATGTTTGAGGGGAGAATAATTCCTCTTTGTGTGTATGTGTCAGAGGACAACCTTAATTATAATTGCATAGCAGCTCAAAGCAGGAACTCGAGCCAAGCCCGAGCCAAGCCATGCTGAACTAGACTAAACCAAGCTTGGACCCACTCCGCTCAACATGCTTTGCGCTTTAAGCCCTGGCTAATTGGGCCAAAGGCAAGCAAAAGCCCCTTCCCAGCTGTGACGGGCACTGGACTGGGAAAAAAGAGGGATGGAGAAAAGGAAGAATAGAGCAAGTGGGAGACAGAGGGAGATAACTTTTCCAACCTCGATCCATTTACATGAGCCCCCAATGGGTCGATACCATTTTGTATTCTTCTGGGGGGTTTTTTATATTCCCTCCATCCCGTATGCACAACCTTTTTTTATTGGCTCAGCTGGTAGGGAACCCCAGATGTTGCATTTGCCTGGTTGCTCTCTGTGAGCTAAATGTGATGTCTAGAGACTATCAACAACCAGGCAATCTGGCCAACTAAATAGGAGGGCCGTGTGGAGAGGTCTGCACTGGTTATTGCAGCATGTTTTTCTGCCAGTCTGTCAATTTAAAGATAGGGATTGGGTGTCTCAAGTCCACCTACCAGCTGTCTTTAGCAGCAGGGGGCCCCCTAGCCTTGCCACAAGGATGGCACAGTATCAGATACAAAATAATTGCGTGTCTGCCCTGCAGTACCATGGATTTCATCATCCTGTTAGCTGCTTGTGTCTTTCTCATCTTCTCTTTTTGACCTGGATTTGTGATTTCTGTGTTCTTGCTATAGGGAGACACTTATACGTTATGTAGTGCTACCATTTGCAATACTTACATTGTTATTACATGAGGTTTGTGTATCATGCAATGGGTTTGTTGCCTCACAGAGTAGAGTCTGTCTGACTCTAACATTTTAGAAATAAAAAAGGAAAAATGCAACACTCAGATACCGAAGACACAAAGAGTCAGTGTTGTTACAGCTGATTGCATCTGTGTGCATTTAAGTACTGTATATGCAAGGGGGTGGGGCCTCTTCAGCATGCAGACAGAAAGGCCCGACAAACAAACACACTCACACACACACGCACGCATACACACACACACACACACACATATGTATTCACTGCAGGCCCCCTGCTTCTCACTGGCTGAGTGACAGCATGGCTACTGCATGCAGTCGCTCCATTATTCAACAGCATTACAGGGAAAGAGGACAGAGCATAGATGAGAAGTAAAAGAAAGAGAGTGCGAGAGAGTGCAGGAGAAGAATAGGCTGTTTGTGCTCACACATGATGTTGGATGCCAGAGACTGTTATGAAAATAATGAAGGAATCCGTCTACGTAGGCTGAATATGCCATTTGATTTGCAAAAAAAATAAAGAGACAAATGAGAGTGGGAGCATTACAAGCAAGAGCAGACAATGATAAAAAGACAGAGGAAAATAGACAGACAGAACAAAACAATTTACAAAGAGGAGCAGTATCAGTCACAAATTACAAAGCATGCGCATATTAGAGTCAGGAAGGTCTGGTATGAATTAAAAAGAAAAAGCATCGGCTGAACATGTGCGCGTAACTGAGTTTGCCACAAAACAAAATTCTCCCATTATCAATCTTCATGTGTCTCTGGAGAGTTTGAGTTATCGCTGACCTGAACTCAGGATATAGTAGAGATCTGGAGACATTGCATATGATGAGAAAAGGCTCTGTATCCGCGTCATCTGATATCCTGTCTCAAATGAAAGGTAAGCTGGGGCGTTCTCCTCCCCTGGTGCTGATCTGGGTGATTAAAAGGTTGTTTTGGATGAGTTGCCTTTAGATAAACCTTTGCATTTCCACCTTGGGGGCAACGTTGTGTGCCCATTTTTACAACCATTGCCTTAATCTTGGCTGCTTTGCTACGAGCTTAGAAAAAGGGAAGGAGAGATGGATAGGTTTGGTTAGTTTAGAGAGTTGCATCATTCAAACAACTGTCAGAGCCACTGTTCAGAAATCTGTAACAGTGTTTACCTTCATCAAGACCTCCTTTCTCTGCCTGGTAAGTCTTGCCTCCTGTTGCTTCTCAAGCGCTGTCACTGATTAGCATACTGGTGAAAAATCATGCGGCACTAGTAGGACTGATAATGCCTGAGAGTGTATGATACTTGGACATCCTACCTTTTTATCTGCAGATGCAAGAGCGCAGCGCTGGGCTCCCCTGCAGTGTTCAGGATGGGGAATGTTTTGGCAGGCTGGTTGTAACTCTGGGGCTCACCTGAGCTGCAGCTCACACAGAACCAGACACTACTTTGATGGTGTGGAAACCAGATAAGGACTTCAAAAACGGGTTATCAGTGCATGCTGCATCTGTCGGTTGTCAATCAGAGGATTTAGAAACAGATTAGCGGCTGGTAGAGGTGCCAGTGCAGACTGGAATAATTAAATTTACTTTAAGGATTTGTGTATTTTTAAGCGTTCAATAGTTGAGATTCTTCAGTAATTAAGGTATGTAGGTACATTCAGAATACTGCTTGTTCTGGCAACAACATCAGACAATGTGCTGTACATTACAATACATGCTATACAGTTGTTTACTTTTGGATAGATTTTACCTGGTGCGGGAAGCCATTGGTTTCCATTCATTTCCACACATCAACTACCAGGCTCATGAAACTTCCTTGAGTTGAGTCCATCACAGCGATTAATGTTTGTCAATGTTACATTATCATTGTATGGAAAGTGGACGAATGGCAATGTATATCGTGAGGCTACATAAATGTGTCAGAGACTAGACCTGTTACTGTTTATACCTTATTCTAACACCAATGACAAATCAATAACAACGGCAATTTAAGGTAATACTGGATTTCTGCTTCGACGTACTTTGATTCTAAGGTTTTTTCTGAATTTGTAAAAACACTTTACTGCTGACAGTTTTATCCATGAACTATTTAATTGATTTTTCAGAAAACTTATTGTTTCACAATATATATCAATATTGTGATATAAAGTTACATATGGTGTGATATTTCTTTTATTCATATTGGCCATCCCTATGTGGAAATGCTTTTGAAGTGAAGATAGATTTGAGAATCCCTGTAATGTGCCGCACTACCTTACAGCAATAATGAAACTAAATGTTAACTAGGGCTGAACAATTAATTTAAATATTTATCAAAATTGCAATATGACCAAGTGCAAGATCCAAATCACAGGAGCTGCAATTTTTCGATAAAGGTAAACTTTGTCACAATATACCATTATAAATAGCGCCCTAATTTTACCTGTAATAGATTGCACAACTTAAGAAAGTTTCAAGATCCTGCTAATTGATTTTGATTCTGTATGGAAATGAATGGAAACCCATGGCGGCATAGAACGCTAGAAAAAGTTTTTTAAAATTTCTAAAACTCAGAAATAGGGTTTACACAATGGTTAGCTGTGATAAAAAGTACACATACCAATACCTTGCTTCCTTGCAGAGATGCACTTTCTTCAAAGACCTCAAACTAAAGCTCTGTTTTCTAGTAGCAGGACGTTTTCTATTTTTTCCTCCGCTTGTTTATCTTTCCCCCCTCATCATTACTCTCCCATTTAGCTCTATAAAACAACCACAAACCATTTCTGCTGAACAATGTTAGCCTAAAATAGGCTTTTGTGTCTCTGAAAGGCCAGTCTGTAATTGTGCATAATTGAGAACACTGTACACAATACATTTGTGTGATTTCATATTAGTCCCCTTGAATACACAAAGCTTCAAGTCTGAGTGGTTTAGATTGGATCGCAACAATAAGCCCTTCTCTACAGCGCTGTAATTATGCAAATGAAATGCATGTTTCAATCAAATTGTATACATAAAGCACACTCATAATGATTTGAATTAATCACAAGGCATTTAAGAATCTCACCACAAATGATTGAGTGCAGTGAAGAACAGTTTGGGTAATGTTATGAGGAATAGTTTGGCTAGTAATCAAAGACACTAAACAATGTAGCAGAATTAGTTAACACATCTGTCTTTTCTGCCTGATTGCACCTTATCCCCTCATCTAATGGAAATTCAGATGCATTAGAATATAAGAGGTCAAACTTTGTTAGACTGGGGAACATACGGAAGTTACTGCTTTGACTTCTATTCATTCTACACAAGCACAAAACAACACAAAATATCAAGCTTTAGATCCTCTAAGCATTTCAGATCTTTGCCAACTAATGCTGATAATAGATCCGTAGTCTTTAGGAAAGGAGGCATCATACGCAAAAACCACATCTACAAAGCGTAGCACAAGCTGTGCAGGCTCAACACGAGCAGGCTGTTGTCACCATTCAGACAGAGAAGAGACTGTTTTCTCAGAGGAAAACACGCTATTCACCTGCGTCTCCTGAAGCTGCAATGATGAGTCTTGATTCTGAAGCCCAGTGTGTAGCTGAAGCTAATAGGGCTGCCCACAGGGACAGCAGCAACAAAGCTAATGGTAATAGATCTGCATTAATATTCATTTATGTTTATTCTGTTATTTATGTCTGTGTTAATGGTGGAGGATACCAGCTGCTCAGTTCAGCATCACATGGTGTGGATTGTATAATTCATAAAATATAAATGAGCAAACCTACATTGGCTTTTCAAGGCTCAGCTTCATGGTCCATGATGTGGAGCAAAAATATACAGTAGACTACATTGGGATAAATAAGATACACATAGTATGAAATAATGACTTTAAAATTACATTAAACCTGCATTAACATATTTTTGACCACTTGGTGGCGGCAGAAACAAGCTAACATAATATCATCTTTTAAGCTAAAGTGGCTAACATGTTAAAACCGTTGCTTACACATACGCAGCGACAGTATCATGCATTTAGAGTCCTGTTTATGTCCATCTGGGAAATGTAAGTCCAACGATGAATCAAAACACTGAAGTTGTGGCCTGTAAAATCAAAACAATGAGCTGAAAGACACTTAAAATGCGCCATAGAGCAGAGGGGAACTGCGGAGTCAGGTGATAATTATCTGAGGGTCCGTCACTACGCTCTGCAGTTCTCACATGCACACAATCATTTCATCCCTTGTTGGTATAAAAATACTGATTATAGCAGATTTAACCAAATAAAATGAACATATCAAATATGGTGACAAAGGTGGGTCATACTGGGTACATACCTTGTATATTTTATATAGTTAAATGTTCATAATGTTCCTTTTGGTTAGTGTGTTTGTAATATCTTGTCATAATTCATTAAATTATTGTGCTGTTTTTTGTCCAGTGCACTATAGCCTTGCAAAACAGCCTGAACTAATCTCATGAGTTCAGTTTCTCTGCAAGACTTTAGTCTGGAAAACATTCTCTGAGAACGGATTGGGCAGCAGGAAGCTGGTCTAATCAGCGAATTATTGGGCGTGGTATAGATGATGTGACTCACCACTTCTCAAAACCCCCGGGACCTCCTGACAAATATTTAAAGTAGGTATGGAAATTTTAAAATCAAGCATGATTCCAAAAACTGCATGGCTTACGTGTTGCTTCACATGTATTCTGGAGAACGTTTGGATGGACAGTTTTAGGAGAGGGTTGACATCATTTCCAGAGCAGAAGCTGTGGTTTTTCTTGCTGCACGAGAATTTCCTGCGAAGGATTAAAATAAATGCAATTCTGTTTCAGGGAGGAAGTGCACTGTCAGTCATTTACTGCACAGTCTGCTTGAAATGATGTCTGCCCCCAGTAAATGTACTTTTGAGCCTCGCCAGACCACAACAAGCAAAGCTAACTTTACAAAGCTACAATGCTCCTACATTTTGTGCACACATAATTTGGCTTCTTTAGATTTCTGAATTTCTTACCTTAAAAACTAGCTGAATGTCAAACCTGCATTGCAGCTGACAGGCAAGAGGCTGTTTTTATTGTTTTTATGTCCAACTCCTAGTTACTGTGACTCTTTTCCATGAGATGTTTGATTTATGTTGTTGTAGCAAAACCCATTGAGGTTCCAATGTCACAAGAAAATATTGGAGGAGGAGAAAGCATTTCAACAGTCTTACCCTCAGGGAGAAATTAAAGGAGTAAATCCCACATTCCCAGCTTGTTATCTTATCTCACAAGTTTCCCCTCTGACTGGATCTGGTGTCACCTTAAATCCAATATTGTATATCATGACCACACATATGACACAAATGCCGATTTCAGATACTATATAGGCAGCACTGGTTCATCATAATCATTTAATCCTACGTGTCTGTTGCAGAACACGATTTCTTCCAAGGGCAAAGCAGTTCAAATTGTCAACATGTGCCTGTAGTTGTCATCAGTTGTCAAGCTTTTTAAACTTTTTCCCTGCTTTTATGATATAATTATGAAAAGGTGGTACAAAGTGAAATGTCAAAGCTGTGAAAGGTTTATGTTTCCTAACTAACTCCTGAAAGAATTACGCAATGAAAACATTTTATAATGAAAACATGTCAACTCCTGCCGAGTGTCGAGTGATTTAAGATTAAAAATGCAGTAATGAGTTTTGTGATAACCATCTCTCTCTCTCTCTCTCTCTCTCTCTCTCTCTCTCTCTCTGTCTCTCTCTCCACAGAATGCATGCCTGTCTGTGACACTGGTTTCTAATGAAGAGCACAGTCATGCTTTTTCAAACATGACTCCATCCTTTGCTAAAATCCTGGGGTGCTATGATTGGGTGACACGCAAAACTGGTGTCTCAACCCCTGATGTGTAATTTATGGAAAAAAGCAGAAATCCTTTATGCACTCAGGTGTCTCGCTGTGTGTACTAATCAAAAGATGTGCGGTGACAGAATGGAGCAGGACGAGGCACTTGATGCTTTGTCAGTTGGAGTGGCACTGGGAGACGCAGGAAAGCTGTACGATTCATCATTTAGGTGAAGAGAAAGAGAGAATACGCTGCTCCAGAGAGGGAGAGATCCAGAAATACAGCACGTGTTTTGTGTGTGTGTGTGTGTGTGTGTGTGTTATGTAAGCACCATTTTTGAAAGATCCGCAGGGAGTTAAAGTTAGGGAAGTTTTTGCTTTGAGCATGACAGAGTGATAGATAAGTTAATAGGTGTTTCAACAGCACTTTACTAAGCTGTGGTTTCTGTGACGGCCAGACACACATGTGCCCATCAATGCCCTTATGAGTCTCCCGCTATAACGAAAAGCAATGATGACTCATTGATTTTCTACGGTACATGAATCAGGGACAATCATCTGGGTGGTTTTGCTTTTTAATTAAGGCTCAGATGAAGTGTTTCCAGTCATGGTGGGAGAAAATGGAAAATGAGACGAGAGAAAGTAAGCGCACCGAGACGACCGAGTGTCATATTAATCTGCACAGAGAATCTGAATCTACATTCGGATCCTTCTAATTCTACCTATTGAATCGAACGTAAATCAGGATTTAAATATTGAAAATTTATAACCTGACTTTTGCAAATGTGTACTGAGATTTGTAAATGTGATTTCAGGTTTGAAAACAGATTTCCTAGAGCAGGGTTTGTATTTACAATGGAAAACACTTTCACATCACACACAGTCATTTTACCCGTCACTAATACAGAAATATTGATTAGTGCAGCTTCAAGTTGGACCAAGGTTCAGTTCCAAGATCATGTAGATGTCTTTTACTTGCCTAAACATTATAATTGGCTAACCTTCACGTTGTGAAAGTTTCGTGAAGAGAGATTTGCATGTCTAATTCATGCTATTGTTCATCAATTACTTCTCTGACAACATCCCCTTTTCCAGCCACCATGATTCATGCTGTAATGAAGCACAATGCTAATGTAACACATTCACCCACTCTAATCAGCCTTAAGTGTGTGGAGAAGATGCTGTCCACATTTAATGCACGTGCCCAATTGTACCAGGTTCTGTTTGAAATGAACAAAAGACTCCCACCTGAATCTGACAACAGCTCCCTCACTTAACCAAATATATACCAAGCTTTGAGACAAACTGCCTCGGGTCTGGGAAAAACACTTTGTGTCACCTGCATTCCTCAAACACGTCACCACAGTTTCCAAATTCCCAAACCAAGCGACTAGAAGACAACTCTATTACTAACCCCCTACATTTTAAATGGCAGTACCTTTATTAGAGACATACCTGGGAGATAGTATTGACTTGAGTTTGACTTAAGCCTGCTAAGGGATACAGTATTTACCCTTGCAGACACAAACAGATGAGCTCATGCAGAGGTATTTCATTAGAAACGCGGACGCAAATCTTTCAGTCTGTCCAAGTATTCTTAATACGAGCTGCTCTGGAATCAATGTGCTTAATAAATAGCAGCTTCCAGAGCCTGACCTCAAGGTCTAAGCTGATGAGTGCATTTGTCTGAGTGAGGAGGCAGACAAAGGGAAAGCTAATCTCACTATCATCATCACAAGCATGGAATCAGATAGAGGAAGCGAGTGAGAGAGGCAGAAACAGGCAGAGGAAATGAAGAAAGAGGACCATGGGTATTTATTTTCATTATTTACACCAACTCCAAAGAAAGGAAGAGAGATGAATGCTGCTATGGTAGAGTGACCACAGATAATACAACATTTTCTTTTCATGCTAAATCATGTCAGCGGCAATATACTACAAAGACCGTGGTTTTCATTGGGATGATAATGAAATCACCCTTAGTAAATGTTCAAATGAAAATTGGCTGTATCTCCAGTCTCTCTTTAAAGCTCTCCAAGGTGACATCAGTGTGGTTTGCTTGAAGACGGACCAAAAATCTGATTCAGCCAAAAACTGCAGAGCGTCTATAATCTAGGTGGATCCTTTCCTTGTTTTAGCTTCAACACTGAGCTTATCACGGTTTCAGACAAGTTGCCACTGTTTCATAGGATTTGTGTTATCTGACTTTACCTAAACCAGACTCCAAATGAGTATTCTGCAAACATATGAAAGCATGTTTTGACAACTCCTACAGATAAAAAACTTTGTGTCAAATGTTGATTTGACACAAAACTCTGGGAGATTAATAGAATAGAATATAATACATCTTTATTGTCCACCAGGGTGGATATTTGTCTTCGTTCACCAAACATAAGAAACAGCAACATAAGAAAAAGAGACATCAGTTAGTAAAACAAAGAAGGTCACATTCCACATTAACAGTCCTTGTCAATGTCTGTGGCTTAAATCTCATCAGTTACTTTGTAGAGTTAAGAATATTGATGGCACTTCTTAAATCCAGTTTTTATGTTGCAAGAGGGACTCTATAGCGCCTCCCGGAGCTCAAAGGTTCAAACTGGCTGATGAGAGGATGGGAGATGTCTGCCAAGATACTCCTCGCCTTGCTGTAAAAAGTTAAGTCAACAGCTTAAACAATCTAATATGTTACTCACGGGGGGAAGAAACACGGCCTTGTTGGCAGCCTGTGCTCACAGTGAGCACCGCTGACATCTGCCTGGGCCAGTGGTCTTGTTCGGATTTTATAATATGTCATCACATTCTGTCCTGCCATCCACAGTGTCAAATCTACAGTAAAAATTGGTCAGGTCATTAAAAAAGGTTTGATTATTACTTACAGGACTATCGCCCTTTTTACTAGATCTGCCTTTTAATGTGTTTAGTCCCTCCCACGCCTGTCTTGAGTCACCAGTTAAGAATTTGCCCTCTATTTTATTTTAAAATCAAGTTTTGTCTTAGAGATGTTCCCCCTTAACTGTCTTCTTTTCTCACAATGTAATTCCATATTTCCAGTGCCGAAAGCAACCTTCCTTTCACTGAGACAGCTTTTCAGCAGTGTTGATACCCAAAAACGTATTAATTGGATCATTTTCAAAGTTCTTGTTTCAGACACAGTGTCTTCACAGAATTTGATATATGAGATAATAGCGTCTGTAAGTTCATCAGCATCCTGGCAGGATTGAAAGAAAATGCCCCAATTAGTCTCCTCGAAGCAGTCCCTTTGTTGCTTTTTACATCTATCAGACCCCACATGTGTTTGCTTGGTGACAGCTTTCACTCTCCTCACCACGGCCTTGTATTTGAGATTGATTACATGGTGGTCAGATTTCCCAAAGGGAGGTCTGCATACCGCTTTGTAGGCATAGGGGGATATTCTCATATCAGCGGTCAATAGTCCGATATAGACGAGTTGGACAGTCCACATCCTGCAGACAGAGACAAAAAGAAGTCAATTCTGATGCTTTCTCTTAGTCTTTCCGTTCTCTGTTTTGTTGTAAATTCTCATCTAATTTCATACAGTTGAGATTACACAGCCTGGCTAACAAGCCCTCTTTTGTTCACTTGATTATTGAGAGAACAGTAATATCCTCTGCCTCCTCTCAATCCCCTGTTTTGCTCTGATATGAAATAGAAAAGCCTGCCAAATTTGAGTTTTGAAGAACAAGACATATAGGAAAACTTGCAACATGCCACACAGGTATGGCAACTGCAAAAATGAAAAATGCCCTCAGCTCTATAGAGCGTGTGAGCTTCTTTTAACTCATTGTTTTGGTCTTATGGCGGCTTTACTGTTTTAATTCACTGTCATTGTTCTCATCAGATGTAGCAGGAGGCTGTTTTCATCAAAAGAAGTTCTGATAAACCCCACCTGCCCTGCACCAAACAGCTGACCATCACCGTTAGCGACTAGGTGGTGAACATAGTGGAGCGTTTAGCAACTAAAGAGCCACATATTTCCCTCAGGGGTTGGTTGACACCAAAACAGAGCTACAAGGAGGGTGAATATTCATCAAGTGACTCCAAATGAATCCTAATGTTGCTTTGTGTCTGTTGTGTGCATAAATAGGGAACAGTTTGCTTACAGGTTCACCATTGCAACTTTCTAACTTCATATGTCAATGCTGTGTTTTTCAGCTTGTTATTTGGCCACAAAATCATTTAATGCAGGTTTAACCACTAACACAGGTTCCTTATCTATTAAATACACATGTTCTGTGCTTTCTGTTGAATCTGCTTTTGTATGAACCCTGGCAAAAAAGATAAAATACAATTTTTTATTTACCCATTAGTGAAGTGGCACCTTAGCAGTGACGGAACCTTTGACGTAACCCCCTCAGGAACTATGACAACATTAAAATCACCATAAAAACTGTAATTATATATCAATAGGGTAAAGTATCCACCTAACGTTATCCACAAATTAGGTAATGATACTGAAAACCTATGATATGTAACAGCAGCACTTGGCTGATTGATAAATCACGTAAACAGAAACAAGCAAAGGGCCAATCAGCCAGACAAACACAGATAGTCTACTGACGGTGGAACGTCAAGAACACAGCATTTGCTCTACATCTTTCATTAAAAGAAGACCACTGTGCTCTGGTCCTGGTGGATTTTCCACCATATTATTTACGCCAGTGGAAGATTTCCAGTTCCTGTCCATATCTCCCTCTTTACTCTCAGACATTTGAAGTTTTTATGCATGTTCCCTGTCCAATCACTGAAATGAATATGCATTTCCAACCTTCCAACTGTCAGCTTAAGTCCCGAGCCACCACTGCAGCCTTCCTGCTTTAAAGTCAGCCCTTAGAAATGCCCTACATCTGCCCTCAGGTACTTAACACTCAGTCAGCCACCCCACTACCTCCTCTGAGGGCCCATTCATCTGTGTGAGTAATCAAGTGTTTGCACAGGAATGACTTCTGTGATTGGAATGAATTTTGAAAGATAAATCAATTTTCAAAGTCTAATATTTAAGAGAAGAGAGAGCTGTTGAATAATACATTTGGTTATTTAGAGTTCGAGACAGAGGGAGAGTCTGGACTGGCTCCAAGCCGGAGGATATGAGAGCGCCAAAACAGTCCGCTAATGAAAAGGAGATATATTCCTCTGCCCTCTCGTTTGAATTTCATAACTCAGAAACGCGCCTTGTTGCTTTTAGCACATGCACGCTCTCCTTTTCTTCTTCACACTCACACACGTTTGCCTAAAGCCAGGCTTCTATTTCCACTGCACCTGACTCGCTCTCATTTTCAACAACTTCTTTTCAAGTTTGGCTTCTCTTTGCAAAGCATCTTTTGGAATAAAATATGCACCACTAACAACTCTAATTTGAATTCATAATGTCATTTAGAGCTGTTACCAAATGAATAAGGCATGTCTCATGTATTATACTGTAGATCATGATGTGTTGATTACAGATAACTGCCGCTCATCTGTGATGTAAATTGCTTCAACCTTGTCTCTTGTTAATACTGTATGCTACTAATTTGTTTTTACAGTTACATTTTTAGGGAAATGTAATTGCAGCTGCTGTTCAGTGGGAATGTTTTCTTCCACAGTGCAAAGTGCCACGTAGTGGGTGGACGTACAAAATGCAGGAATTTGACTCCAGAGACCAGGGTGTGTCCATATTTCTATGTGTGTTTAGGTTTAGGCAACAAAAGCCCCTTGGTTAAGGTTAAGGACAGATTGTGGGGTCAGTTATATGCTAATAAAATGAACAGCATTACCTTGTGCTTCACTGTTGACCTTTTCATTATTTAACCAATTGAACAATGTCTTGTGACTTCGGGTACTTAAATTCCTCATTATGTTGATAAAAGAAAATGATGTATCCATCAAAATGTATTTGCTGTTGCAAATTATTTTTTAAATAGTATTTAAACAGAGAGAGGTTTGGCTTGACCTGATAATCCTCTCCTAGCTAGGCTGGGTTCAAATAGTTCCTGAAACTCACTTGGTTCTGTTTGAAATTGTTTCTTGCCCAAAACTGAAGCGAGCCATAATTTGGTATATATTTTGCCACAAAGTAAATTAATGGGTAATGTGCAGTAGTTGTTCCTGTAATTAGAAAGCAAAATGAGAAATAAGAGTTAAATGTTACATTTAAACCTTCCCAGCACTACTGTGGAATACACATCAGTAATATAGAAATTCATAGAAAAAATGTGCGCGGTATCGGCAAAAGCAAGGGGGAAGAAACAGTACACCAAATGGAACAGAGAATATTATGGTATAACTGTCATATTAGTAACTCTGTAGAGCATGTTGCCATGTGAATAGAGCTCGGTTTTGTTTTCAGCGTGTATCTCTCCTCTCATTTCTGTCCTTTCACTTTATCTCTCTCTCTGCTGATCCCACTGTGCAATCAGATATGCAATTGTTACTGTTTCTTTAGACAAAACATGTTTTGAACGGAGGCGGCTGCTGAGGATGAGTCCCCTGAAAATTAAGCAATTGGGTTTTAATTGCTTCTCTTCTGCTCTAGCACCTTCACTACTCCTCTCCTTTTAATCCAGCTACCCCTCCCTCAGGAAGAATAGAGGCCGAAAAAAAAAAAATGAAAGCAGCGTACTTTGACCCTCGTCCCTCTGTCCTTTCCACACTGCAACTAATGCAGTTTAACAGGTTTGATTCACCATTACATTATAGGCTCAGTATGCATGTGTATGTGTTCATGGGCATTGTGCAATTTGTGTAGCAAAGATAAACCCACAGTGGCTCAGTTTCTGTGGGACCATCTGTTTGGAACGTGATGCCCCATTGGTCCCTCCATGATGTCCAGTGATGCCTGGTTAAGCTAAAGCCTGTGGAAAATCAATACAAGCCTTGGGAAGCCCTGCAGAGAAAATGTTGCAGCCTTGGGACAGAAGCAAGAAAAACTGGAAAGAAAAAGAACAATTTGATAGGCAGCTGTCTGTGTGCCAACGAACAGTATGTCACTCAGTTAATATCCGTAGCTTGATACGATCATTCAGTAAGTCTCAAATATAGAGGGTCAGATGTTAAGTAAGGACTTTGTATGTTATGAAATTCGAAGGACAGTGAAAGAAAGTCATGATATTTTTTTTGGCGAATGTGTGTAGAGTACCTCAGATTCTTGATCTGGCTCAGTGAGTTACTTTCCACCACTATTTTCTTGTGCAACTGGGCCCTTACACTGTGGCACCCTGCTGTCCTTTTATTCTCTGTAGATATCAGATGTCTCACCCAGGCTCTCCTTCCAGTGTTAGACCTCACTCATATGTGTAAAATACCTGAGGTGTTTCTTAACAGCGTCTCTTAAAGGTGCATCCATCTTGTGTATGTGTCTTCGGCTGTGCTTATGTGCCTCACGTGTCGCTCTCTCTCTCTCTCTCTCTCTGTATGTGTGTGTGTGCTGTGCATTAAGGACTGCAGACAGTGAAAACACATAGACATTGCTCTCCTCCCAGCTCCACTGATCAGAGGCTCCCTGGTGGATGCTGCTAGATAAAGTGAAGAGGAGGATATAAGGGAGTGGGAGTTGGACTGGCTGCCGATGGATTAGCAGCCATGTTTACATAGTGGCTGATTTAGTCTGCTGGAGCTGCCCAAGAATGATTTATTGATACTGAGGGAGATGGGAAGAGTATTAGAAAGTGTGATGTAGAGGATATAGAGAGACGGGCAGCAAAGGGAAACGCAGGTGGATCTGCGTGTGAGAGAAGGGTGAAAGATCGTGTAAAACAGCTGGAAGAGCTTGTCTGCATTATGTGGTTGCATGTATAACTCTTCACCTGTAGTCAGAGGACAGATGTGTACATTTCTTGGTGCATGAAAGCCTAAAGAGGCCTCTTCTAGCTCTTCTGCAGCAGGAGACACATGGGCTCCAGAGGAGGTGGCTGGAAGAAGTCAACCCAGATCTGTCAAAAATACACCGAATTACCCATCATTCAGTGCGCCTTCGGGGTGAGCGGAGCAGGAGAGGGATGATGGGGGAGGATGAAGGGAGCAAAAGAAGGTGCACACACCTCTCAGGGCCTCATCCTGCCATCCTGACTTCTGATGACTGACTTCATCTTGTATAGAGGGTGACGGGCTTTTATAACATGTCAGAGAGAGAATCTGACACAAGTGGCTGGTAAGATGTAGGCAGCAGCTGAAGGAATGTGGAGCGCAGTAAAAAGAAGACTTTTAAATAAATAATGTTGAATAGAGAGATGATCCAGAAACCGATCCTTCAGTAGCACATGTGGGACTGTACCTTCAAACACCTCAAAGGTGAATTCAGTAAAAGCTGGCTCCCTAATTACAACACACTTCTAAGGTAAACAAGCTCCTAAACAATATGTCTTTTTTTTGGCTTTTGTTTGATGAAATTTGGAATTTGGCCATGAGTGGCCACAAAATGCTACTGCAATCTGGCTGAAAGTAAGAGGCTATTGCTGGTTATTTTTAATGAAAGTAATTTTCTTTTGTACTACATATTCATTGTATGGCTGTAAAGGGGAGTACCACTCATTTTAAGAACTCACATGAAGGGATGTATAGTGAGGTTTTACATATTATGACACAGAAACCAACTTGAAACAACTTAAACATTGATGTATTCTCCTTATTTGTAATGTAAGTATTGATGGTCTCTGGTGTATTGTATCATGAGTTCTTTAAAGCGACTGCAATTTGTGAAAGCAGTTGCTCGTAGTGGTGAATCTAGAGAACATTTTCACCTGAACCTGCAGCTCCTCGGCTTCACGGAGCTTTATAGTGAGATCCTGCTCATTGTTTATTTGCAACTTTAAAGTTTTGGTTGACTCACACCGCTCTCATAGCGTCGTTTCCGGCCGCAGCAGGCAGCTGTTTTCAGTGATAAATCTCTAAAAACCCACTGTAAACTACACTGCCCAGCACCAAACAGCAGACAGACACAGTTAGTGACTAGATCATGAACACAGTGGAGCATTTAGCAGCTAAAGAGTTAGATATGTCCCTCAGGGGTTTGAAGTTACCAAAACCAGAGCTAAAAGAGAGTGAATATTGGATTTACATTTGCCAGGTGGTCAGAAAACACAACTGCAATGATGATGGATGATAGCGTTGCTCGGTAACTGCTGGATAAGCAACTGTTTGCTAACAAGTTCGTCACATCAACTTAAAAAGTGATGATCTGTTGATGCTGTGCTAATTTGCTTCTGTTGGTCCCAAGTGGCCACAAAAATCAGTCATTGCAAGTTTAAGCACATAGTCTATGTACCTGGTGGAATGTGGTTGAAATAAAGCAGCATTATGTTATTGCAAAGAGAAGAAGAAGACAAATCACAATGTTCCTTCTGTGCCATTGTGACGTTCAGTGTCCTAAAGCTAGAAAACTTGCAAATGTATCAATCTCTGAAATGTAAACTCAGGTATTTCTCTATAAATTTGGATACGATGGTCTTGTTCTTGCGTTGTTCAGGACAAACACACATATATTTCAGAATTTCCTTACAGATATAAACCAGAATTGAAGTCATTCATTTTCTATGGAGGTTTGGGCTCTCAACCTCAGAACAAAAGCGTACATTTACAATTAGTCATCGAACGCGAGCTGAGTTGTAGCGAGTATGGATTTTTTCAAACGAGTGGTCTTCTCTCTTCTCCCGTAGAGTGTTTTAATGTTAATTTGTCCCTTTAGTAAGGAGAAAGAAAACATTAACAGACAAAGCAAAGATGGTAGCGTGGGACAGACATTGATTAATAAGAGATGGAGGAAAGGAAATAACAGAATAATCAGACGGCAAACCTGTAATTATGAGGCCGGTGTTATTTATTTCTCTGAAGGTGAAAACACTGGATTATTTTTGTCACATGCTGATACTCTGTTATTTTAGCTCCCAGGAGACCACGTACGTCTCACACACACGCACAAAGGGCACTTGCATTTATTACCATTATCCTCAAAGATGTCTATGATGTATAGCACATGTGCACTGCCAACAGTTTCGTTCTTTGCCTTGTGCTGTGTTTCGGTCTTTCTATCTTGATTTTTGTTTTTTTTATCCTCCTATTTCTCTCATTTCTGTCCATCCTCTGGTCTTAAAGGGGACAGAAGAGGGGATGCTGGACAGATGGAGGGGAGGAAGGAGGAAGAAGCATGTATTGGGAGTTGAAGGCAGGGTTTAAGCATGAGCCCTGTGCATTAACTCCAAATGATACGGACTTTATTCCAGACTCTACACACACACACACACACACACACACACACACACACAAACATGCATCATTCTCAGTGGAGATCTCTTCATTATTAAAATGTCTAGCAGTACCCTCTAGGCTCTTTTCCATCACTTCACCTGGCTGCCTGCACTTTCACACCACTGATGCTATGACTAGCGCTCATTAGTTGCACTTATATACCACACACACACACACTGGGCATAGTGTGCATAGCCTTTGCACCGTTGTTGCTGTGTACCTCCTGCTGATTGATATGCTAAAACATACTGCTGCTAAAAGCTCACTGGCACAGAACATTAAGTACCTTCAGTAGACTAGTGCCCACTTTGCACCTGGTATGGATCTGCTATCGGCGTTGTGTGTCGATCCGATGAAGCTGGCATTAAATGTGACCTGCCTGTTTAAAAAAAAAACCATATTGCAACAAAAGTAATATCCTGATGTTATATTTACAAACTCATAACTGCTAATTCTTAAGATTATCCCACTATTAAAATGTCATATCTATCTCACTGTGTTCTTGTTGTAGTTTAATGTAATAAGGTTTTGTACGACTGCGCTCCATAGGACCCTTAATCAGCATACATTGTAACTAGACATGTTTCTTTATTGATATTAGTGTGTGTACAAGTGTCCTAGTAAGTCATAGCAGTGTGACAGTGAGCCGACATGCACAAAACCAGGTCCCTGAAACTGAAGCAGCTAAATTGAATTCAGCAATCATTAATTTTATTATTTACACCTGTGGGTTTTTTTTTATACTGTGACCTGTAAAAATGTCTTCCATTAAAAACCTTTGCTGTTACTGTGTAATATGCTAAATGTGCTAATAATCTTTTGTTGTCACAGAACATGAGGGGCTATCTTGAGTATGATCAGGCTATTATTGTGTAGTTATTTTTTTTTTTTTACAGCTGCAAGGTTTCCTTCACCATAGGCCTTCACCATTATGACATACGCAAATAAAATATTATTGACTTTCACTACATCTTAACCAACCACTTGTGTCACTACCATACACAGAAATAGGACTGACATGCATTATGCTTAAGTTCAGCCTGAGGACTAAATGTTAAAGTTGTATTCTGCTCAACAAGATTTTTTGAGGAATGTAGCAACAAGTGAATTTGTTTGGATGGAGAGGGACATGCGACAGGTGCTTGTACCCCCTTTTTGGCATATTTGAAACTCAAAGGTGAGCTAACTTTTGATGGGACTACTTCTGACAGATGAAAATACTAAGAAACTGTGAGGACATATTTATTCGTTGTGTGGAACATACAGTATTAGTCTTTAGCCTAGCACAAAGCCTGGAGGAGGAAGGGAAACACCTAGCATATTGCACAAGACAAAAATAAACGAAACACTTCAAACACCTCCAACTATACTATCTTAAATCATTAACACTTTGCAAACTGATGTCAGAAGCAGATCAGTTAGAATTGACGGTATTCATGTTTTGCCGAACACATGCCACAGCCAATCTTACTGACCTGTGTGTTGCTGGTTTTGCACAAAATCATGACAGCATCATTTTCAGCTTTAGAATAGAGTTTGCAGGAAATAAATCATTCCTATAAAAACACATATACACATGTCATGTTCACCATAACGGCTAATTTCAAAAACACACAGCTTTGCTCACATTTATCATCTTCAACAGCACCTGGGGCGTTTTGTTGTTGCTGCGCATTTCAGCTGGCTCCAGCGCCAACCTCCCTCTCACACCCCTTTTAGCAAATTAGACCGTTTAATTAGGAAAAGCTCATTTGTATCAAATCATTTACATGGTGCAGCCAGCCTTTGCCAGGATATTCTAATTGATTATTGTTGCCTGAGGTGCTGTTGCCGTGTGTGGATGTGCCTGTGTGTGTGTGTGTGTGTGTGTGTGTGTATTCTTGTAAATTTGTAAATGACTTTGTGGTAATGATATAAGGAAAGAAACTTTATCACTGTGGTGACTGCTATGATCATGCATCCATGTAGAACAATGTAAAAGCAGCCTACTTACAATATTTCTTTGTAATACATACGTGTTTTTAAACCAGTACTTTCTTACTTTGTGGCAAATATTTTCAGTACATAATACTTGTTCTGTCCTTCCTGTTGTTCATTTTTCTTTTATTTCCATAAGTGATTGAACACATCTCTGCTCTGAAGTGCCTCTTAGCACACTCTTGTGGTGGCATATTCCATTCAATCACCTCTACGGGCACCACCCACCGGCAGGAAACAAAGTTCCTTGATTTCATAGTTCCCTTTCATAATGTTCCATTTAGGAATAAAACCCTTTCCATGCTCCCTCAAAATGCTTCTGCTGAGTCGAGCCCCATTAAGGAAAGGATACAAGCCTACTTCCCCATTGAGTCTCACAAATGACCCTTTGATGAGGCTGCTCTTTGACCCTTTTGACAAAGCTGAGTGAACGAGGGAGAGCTGAGTGCGTGGGGGTTTACAGGATTCGGGATAAAGAACAGAGAAAAAGAGATGACAGGTTATTAGAATTCATCCAGTTGTGCAATGAACGGGCTTTCAGCAGCTATTTCCTCTTTCTATTCAGCAGCTGCACAACAAAGAGACATTAAATTATAACCAAATGGTTACCATGGCACCCCGTGTGAGTAAGTGTTTCAAATCTCTCTTCTCTTTCTTTGCATCTCTGAGGCTTTTTTTTCAGAGTATCCTAATAATTAGAACCAGAGATGAAGAGAGAAGTTCAAAGGTGTCAGTAATGAAAGGGGCAGAGCTGACTTTTTCCTGCAAAAAAAGCATAAATGGAGTTGGAGACAGAGGTATGGAGAAGGAGAGGTGATAAACTGTCCAATACTGTAAAGTACAATACCGTAAAATTACACAATCACAATCAGTGTACATACATAACATTTACTGGAAAAGTGGGGTAATATATTGATTTACCTGTAGTTACCTTTGCCTTAGAAAGATTGGACATGTCCCTGGAAGCTAATAGCCTAAATCTCAAACAGGTATTTTGAGGTATTTCGAGATAAAGTTATTACCATAATATTGCACTATTATCTAAAGCCAGGAAGTGATTAGATTAGCTTAACATAAAGAATGGAAACAGCACCTCTAGCAAACAAACTATGGGGGCGGTATCGATCTTGAATGTCTTAGACAGTGAGTGAATGAGCATGTTTCCCAAAATGTCTTTTAAAAAAATGGTGTTATAAAGCTTGCATTCATTTGGCTCCATTCCAATCTTTCCACCAGAGCACTCTGCTTTTTTGCTAGCCTAAAGCTTTATTAGCCACAGCTATGACAAAAAGTAAAATATCAGAATATTCCTCATATGGCTATATGCCTCAGTACTATGGAAACACAATGTCGACAGAGAGCAATACATTCTGCTCTGCCTGTGTTTGTTTGGACCATGGGAACTGATTCTATGCTCGGGGACAAGGAATAATTCCACATCTCACCCAGCAAATCGGGGAGATGACAACACAACCAATTTCACTTTGCCTCTGGACACTCGGATTTACATGCCACACCAGAGAGAAAACATTTGAAAATGTATGAATATTATGGTCTGAATATGCATGGTGCTGTTTAGAGAACTGCCCTCCTAGGTGAGGCCTAATGTCATCCAAGGTGGGGGAAAGGGACACCGTTTTTGCACCTGACAGATCCTTCAACAAAACAGCAACTGATATGGATATCTCATAAAGAGATGCCATGTCACATCACGTGGACAAACATGTTATGATCTACTAGGTTTTGGCCAAATTGACTCATAAATGCAAAGTTCAAAATTAAACATGAAAGAGAATAATATGATGTGACGGTCCAACCTTTAATAGAGTTTCAATTGGGGCTACATTTTAGGTACAGATGTTACACGTATCACAAAAGCCCTACAAATTATGTCTTTTTTCCCTTTTCCCTGCTGTGACTCCAATTTAGCTCGTCTATGACAGAGCCATAGGCTCCTTTTCTGTTGTGCACTTTTGATCACATTATTAGGACCAGAGACGGGTGGAATAAAGGACTTCTTCTCTGATGTATCTTTGTCTCTTGTTGTCTCAAAATGCCAAAGCCAGTTGTGTCGACAAATCCAGTTTTTCCCCTCTGTGATCCAAACCAGATACATCTGTAGTCAGATCTGTGAGAGCGGGGGACTGTGGGTAGAGAGAGGTGTTTGACGTTCCTTTCTCTTTTGATAATGAATTGGGTAAAGATGAAGGGAGTGTGGACGGAGATAACAGCACTGTTGTTAAGGTTTTCTGAAGACAGATGTGAGAATATGCCGGGATCAAATAGTCAAACATCGGTAATGAAAGCATGTTGACTCATGATGTAAATACAAAGTTTATTAGCCTCAATATGAAAGGCAACACAAGCATCCTGATAAATATTTCTCCACTAATTGGATTCTGTAGCAATGTGGTAAGTGCACAAAGTAATGAGAAAGTAACCCAGAGACAAATTTGATCAATTAAATACATAATTGTTGTACACATTAAATACCAGTCCACACCAACAGTTCTATACACACATCTGTTTCATACCTCAAACTGGTGTATACTTGGGGATTTGTTTCTTTTCAGCAATACATGATGTTAAAGATGTGATACAATGATGCAAATCTCCATCTGCATTACAAGGATATTACATCTTTCATGTCTAGATCTACCAAGAAATGTGGAACTTTTTATACTTATTAATACTATGGACTAACAAAATACTATTTTTAATCTTTAACCAGTGGTAAGTGTCACGCCCAGCCGACCCCTACCTGTGTTTCCTAAGTTTGTGTCCTGCGTTTCCTCCCCTGGTGTGGTCCCCTCCTTATTTGGTCATGCTCCTGCCCTCGTTAGTCTCCCTCCAGTGTTGATCCCTTCCACCTGTTCCCAGCCCTCACCTGTGTCTCTTTCCCTCGTCAGACTGAGTATATATGTGTCAATCGTCGACTTCCAGCTACCCGTCCCCTCAACATGCCTCGTGTTGCCGCCGGTTCCCCGTGGACTTTATGTTAACAACCGTCCCTCCCTGTGAGCTCCTTTCCTTGACTAAAACCCTTCTTTTTCCACTCCACTGTCTGTGACTGGGTCCTTCCTCTGCCGTCACCCCACAGCTCCTTACTGTAAGGACACATAAGAATAAATAAAAGTTGGCTAATAAATGTTGGCAAAATGCTCATGTTGGGTTAGCTTGACCTACTTATCTTTTTAACTTTAGACAGTTAAAGGTGTTGACAGTCAAGTGAAAGACAAATAGGTAAAAACCAATGCACAGTATTGTGCAATTTGGTATTGTATGTGCCACAGCAAACATCAAACCTATTAAACCTCCAAAAATCCTTTACAATTCCTGAGACGTGATCAAACCTATTAAAGCCAACTAAAACTCATTGAGCCATTAAGGCTTGCATATGTACACACTTAGGAAGTCTCCTGCACAACCCTCTGTTGCCATGTACGTGCCCCCAACACTACTGCTGAAACCCTTTACCACCCAACACTATAAAAATAACAGAGCAAGTGGTTAACACGTCTATGCCTTAAAATAAATACAAGGCTGTGAATCCAATTACATTTAACAGTTGTCAGCCATCGCGTTAATGCATACCTTGCTTGACAGTAACCATTAAAAGCCATAGAACTTTAAGCCTGCATTGATAGACTTTTTGGCCATTTTGAGGCAGTGCTGTAAACACAACACTGACATACTATCACCTTATGAATGCGATGTGGCGAGTGTGCTAGCTGACAGTGGCTACTCTACATGTCCGGAAGACACAGAGCAACATTAGCGTTCATTCGGAGCTGTGGAAATGAGGCAGATGAGGGCACTGGAGTGAATCAAAACTGTAAAACATAGTGCTGGAGAGATCTGCAGACCCCTTTTCACATTACACATTGCCATTTGGTTGCTTGATAACATAAGAACATTGATTAGAGCAGCTTTAAATTGATTTCAATTTATTTCAATTGATTTCATTTACCATCCAAAAATTCAAACTTATAATAATAATAAACTTTATTTATATAGCACCTTTCATACAAGAAATGCAGTTCAAAGTGCTTTACAACAAAGATATTAAATGTACAAAGTGTTTAACACAATAGAATGCCATAAAACAGAAATGCAGTTAAGAAAAATAAAACTTGAAAAAGTATAAGAAATGACAAACACAAAAATAGCACATTTAAAAGAAAACGGAAAAAAACAGTTAAGAAAAGTAAAACCTGGAAAGCTAAATTTAAAATAATGTTTAAAAATTCATCCTTCACCCTGATTCTTTCCTGTTCCTCTCTTTATCTTTTTCTACTTCCCCTTTCTCTTGTCCCGTTTACCCGGACTAATCTCACTGAGTCCTATTTATCCCAACACAATCGCATGGTGTCTGTTTTGCATTCACTCACTACTTTCTTTCTCCCTTATAACCTTCACTTCTTCCTTGC
>JAVQJF010005745.1:0-24466 GCA_036023855.1 Gadopsis marmoratus
ACAGACCCAACAATTCCACCATGAGCAGCACTATGAGACAGTGGCAAGGAAACACTGCCTTTAACAGGCAGAAACCTCAGGCAGAACCAGGCTCTTGGTGGGCGTCATCTGCCTCGACCGGTTGGGTAGGTGACCTCTGACCTCTGAGTCCGTCCAGGTGATTACCATCAAAACAGGAAATGAATGCTTGAATTGGTCAGTGGAAGACCTGCATAACCATTTCATATTTATCAGAGAGAAAACCTCAAATATTCTGTTTGCTGCTTTTCTGTTTCATCTTTAAACTGAATATTTTGCACAAAACATTTATTTTCTGACATTTTATTGACTTAACTGATTAACAATCATAGAAAGTAAAAGAGTCATTAAGGAGACTGTTAGAGAAATGATCATATCTGCTGGCACAGTAAGCAGAGGACAGAGCCTCATCGTTGTTCTTTCTTTGGCCTGTGAGCGACTTTTATTTGCACTAGCGTTGATTAAACGTTCCAAAAGATATCAGATGCAATAAGGAACCTTTCAGCGTGTATGAGTGAGGAAAGAGGCGGCTGGCAGGATGACGGTCCTTCCTTCTGAAAAGCTGTGAAGGGCCACTTCCTTATTTGCTCCTAAAAAAGGTTATAAAATGAGTAATCAGTCCACTGCACTCTTTACTCTCCTCCTTCACTGTTTCCTGCCTCCACCTCTATCATCACGTTCACACACTCCACCTCAGAAGCACTTCATCATGGGGAACTTTGCTGCCAACGAGGGACTCTCCATCTTTGTTATTGTGAGTATTTCTGCCTTAATTACTTTTATCCTTCTCTGTTCATTCATTTCTCCAGGCTTCAGTTTTTATTCTTCATCCTCTGCACACTAAGTGCGCGGACCATGAATACCGATGGACACTGAGGCAGCTATAATGTCTTACTGCACGGCTTGTGTCTGCATCATCGGGCCAAAGGGATTTAAATGTTAAACTTTGGCAAGTCGACATGATTTGACTCAAAGGGTCACAACCCAAAGCGCTGATTTTCTAAAAGCTGTCTCTACTCCGCCAGGAGAAAAACATTTGTTACTGCAATATTTCTTAATTTTTCAAAGACTAAACGTTGTCAATTTCCAGGACACAATATGTTTAGAAATCCACTATGTGTAAGTTAACGCTCAGGTCGAGGACATGATCTAAGTGTGTTCGACACACATTTGGCTTCTTTTGCGAGATGAAAAACGAAAACGATAGATGTGTTGGTGTCAGTAGTCAAATGCTAAAAGGGTATTGTATTAAAATCTGTCTTGGTTCAGTTGGAGTGACGCCTCCTGATCTAACCTGACATGTGTGTTCCAGCTGGTCTGGCTGGGGATCAATGCCTTCCTGTTTGTCCACTTCTACATGGCCTTCCTGGTGCAGAGATGGTTTTACACCAGGGTCCTGCTCGGGGTGAGTCTGACCTGCAGCATCTCTATGAATAACAGCAGCACATATCAAAACCATTCAAATGAAAGTTTCAGAGAGGCGGAAAAAAAAAAATCTCTTAACAGCTAATCAAACTAGATCAAAAGTCCTAAAAATGAAATGAGACGTTTGAAAAAACGCCCAGTCTTTTTCGGTTCCTCTAAATGCAGCGGGTGCACTCCAAGTGCAGCCCTCCTGCTCTTCTTCTGCTCTCCTGTAGTGTGCGCTATGCTGCAGCAGGCAACACAAGATGCATCTGTTCAAGTTTAAAACACCAAACGTTCTCTGGATTTTCTTCTTCTGTGATATCAGACGGGGTGTATTTTGGATTTGGACAGAACAAGCCACTTAAAGACGTCACTTTTGTCACTATTCTCTGACATTTTAACGAGCGGATTGACAGAAGGATGATGATATAACTTTATGTGAATGACCTCATGTTACAAGATAAAGCAGAAATAAACTGTCTGTGAGTGTAAAAACTGTTTCTGTAAAAATCACACAAACACATTTCCTGTTATTAAACTGTCAGACGAAATGGGCAAACAACTCATGATACATTCAGGCGTCTCCGGCCTTCCAAACGCATCCACACCCACAATAATCCCCCTTAACTGCACCACCTCCCAGTTAAAAGCAGCGTAGTGTAGTGAAGGGAAGCAAGTCTGACCGGAGGGCTGAAGTTTGCTCTGTGGTCACAGCTGCTTCATGATTCCACCGGCTGCACAGCTGCAGAGCAGAAGTGAAACAGAGAGGCTCTTCAAATCTATTCAAAGTGTTTTTATCTGTTGGGATCAGAAAGGTAGAGAGGTGAGGAACAATGTCCAAACCTACTTTACACAGCGTTTTGGGGTCAAACGTCTAAAGAAAACAACGGTCAAAAAGGTTCAAAGGTTTGAGGTTAAACACAACATCAGCATTAGTATCGTGTTTAGGTGAAGAGATGTTTGGATGTTAATATTAAAATGAAAATCATTTCATCAGATTGAAAATGAATTTTAAATTCCACGTTTCTGCACAAAGAAACTGGATGTTTTTTTGAATTGTTGAATTGTCCCCTGCCAACAAATGAGCACTGTGAAGTAATCTGATTACATTCTGAAGCAACCCAGCTCTCTCTCTCTAACCCCACCAGCAAGCTCTGTCCTGGGCCCGAGCCCCCGCGGCCTGCCTCAACTTCAACTGCATGCTCATCCTGCTGCCAGTTTGCCGAAACCTGCTGTCGCTCCTTCGTGGCACCATCCAGGTACAAACACCAGGTCCACAACCAAACACTGCGCAGTACGGAAAACCCAGTAGCTGATTTTGCTGTTGCCAGGGTTTATTATTTTAACTCTGCAGTCTTTGTCTCTGTTGCTCAGTGCTGCAGCCGCACAGCAGCTCGCCAGCTCGACCGAAACCTCACCTTTCACAAGCTGGTGGCTTACATGATCGCCTTCCATACAGGTGCCATTTCTGTATTTTAATAACACCATTATCAAAAGCAAGGCTGCAATTTAAGGTGGACGATGATTAAAATGTGCAGAGTTTCATTCTTCTTCACTGATTTGGAGGAAGTTTTAAGGATGTCAGGCAGACCGCTGGTGGTTCCTGGTTCGGATTATTTCAAGTCACTTTCTCACAACACATCTCTCCTTTCTCGCCTTTCCATAGCCGTGCACATCGTTGCACACTTGTTTAACTTTGAGTATTTCATGGACGCCCAGCTGAATCGCAACAGCAGCTTCCTGCCCTTCATCCTGTCTGAAATAGGCACCGATGACAACGCCTCCTTCCTGAACCCCATCAGGACTAACGAGACGGTGAGCTGTGGAGAATTAAAAGTTCATACTCTATTTCAGACTGTAGAAAAGAAAGGTCGTGCATGCAGTTGGATGCGTCTGGTGTTGCTAAAACCTATGAAATCCCCGCTGCTTAATTGCTTAATTTGGTGTATATGGGAAAAAGAAATACTATTACTTAATGTGGCAAACTTCCTCTTTGGAGGGATTTGACCGCAGATATTTTGTTATTTGAGAAACGTCCTCCTTGCAGACGCAGTCTTTAGCTTCATTTATCACTTCAACAATTCCACCTCCCTACAATATGACTTAAAAAGCCCAGTGACTGTATTCACCTCACAACAGCCCACGCAGCAGGGAGTACGTGCCCAGTCAGCATCAGCAGCGAGAGGAACTGTGGCAAAACAGACATTTGGCACATGAGGGAAGTTGGCCAATAAACATGACCTGCAGGGAGAAAACGGTTACAGGTGACGATCCACTGACACGCCATGACTAATGGCGCCTCACGTGAGGGGAAACGTTGACAATTCAAACTGTGTTTTGATGCAGAACCCCACCATCGTCATGTTCACCACCATCGCCGGGCTGACGGGCGTGGTCATCACACTGGCCCTCATCCTCATCATCACGTCATCCATGGAGGTCATCCGCAGGTCCTACTTCGAGGTGTTCTGGTACACCCACCATCTCTTCGTCATCTTCTTCATCGGCCTGGTGTTCCACGGCTACGGGTAAGAAGACTTCTTTATACCTGCCTGCTCTGTTATTACTGCTGGCTAAATAAAGAGGAGTTTTCAGTGTCCCGGGGGCAGATTTGGACTTTGGTTTGTCTGACTCGTCTTGGGCGTGACCACAAGTCCTTCCTGTTAAAGTCCTGATAGTTCATGTCCACCTCATCATATCACCTGCAGCTGGCTCTAGAAAACTGCAGTTCTGCTTTGGACTTTAAATATAACCTCCACCAAGCTAATGCTAAGTTGTTGAATTACATACGGGTCAATATCAACGTTGTGTGAGTCCTAAAACACTCTGAGGCCCGGATTTCTCCAGTTTCACAGTAATAATAATAATAATAATGCTGCTCATGATTAAAAATGAATTCCTCCCGTGTGTCCTGTTCCCTGGCTGCAGGCGGATTGTTCGAGGACAGACGCCTGCTAGCCTGAACACAAACGAGCCCGAGACTTGTGCCAACCAGTTTGAAGACTGGGGAAATAACGGGTCCGACTGTGCCGTGCCAGAGTTTGCTGGAAACCCACCGATGGTGAGCTGTGTTCAAAAAATTATTGAATTACATCTTTGTTATCTGAGCTCACCTTTGACTGTACATTTACCAAGATGTTCCTTTTCTCCAGACGTGGAAGTGGGTGGTCGGCCCCATGATCCTCTATGTGTGCGAGAGGCTCGTCCGCATCTATCGATCCCACCAGAAAGTGGTCGTCACCAAGGTGATGTGTGCTCAAAGAAAAGAGATATAAAGTGGTCTGACGAGGACCAGCAGCATCTTTAAGGGAGACAATGAACCCGTTTTAGTTTCAACAAATGCAGCAGAGTGAAAACTCAAAAGGGACTTTAGAAGTGTTGCAGCTTTAGAAGCAGGATGTCTCAAAAACTACTCATTTCACTGAACTTTGGTGGAAACTCAAGCAAACATTTGACTATAATATGGCATCAGAAGCAATAGGACCTTTGTTTTTATGGCATTCCTTGTTTGGAGACAAATCTCTTCTATGTTTCTGATACGGCTACAATGACTTTCAACTGTTGGACGGACAAAACAAGACTTGTAGACGTTTTGATGGACATTTTACTGTACAGGCAACACAGTGAATCAACTAGTGAGAGTAATTTCTAATCGCCAAATAAATAAATGACCCTAATTCTAACTGTTAAAACCCCCGTGCCCGTCCCGCAGGTGGTAATGCACCCCTCCAAGACTCTGGAGCTGCAGATGAAGAGGAAAGGTTTCCGTATGGAGGTGGGTCAGTACGTCTTCATCCAGTGTCCGTCCGTGTCCAGGCTGGAGTGGCACCCCTTCACCCTGACCTCTGCCCCAGAGGAGGACTACTTCAGCGCTCACATCCGCATCGTGGGAGACTGGACTCAGGCGCTGTACGAGGCCTGCGGAGGAGACAAGACCGAGCCTCAGGAGGCCTGGAAGCTGCCCAAGTACGACAACGGGAAGGGGGTGATAAAAGCGGAAGGCTGAAATTGCTTGTGATTACATTTGATTGCACCCTCAGCTTCCCTGCTCCAGCAGTCCTTTGAAAAGCTGGCAATGGGGGTCACATTTACAGCCCTGCGTGGTTTATTGTGTCCTCTAACGGGACAGAATGGAGGCAGAGAAACTGCAGTAATCACACAATATTACTGTCGCCGGCGGTGGTCCTGCTAGACACTGATCGGGTTTTGCTTCTGAACACTGCAAAGATGTTACTTTAAAGGAAAAACTCAAAATAATTTAAAGTTTAGTTGTAGTGGTTTTTACTTCCTTACTTTGCTTTATAGTCGCTATACATCAGAAGTGGTTTTCTAAATGCCAAAGGTCAAAGTCCACCAGAGTGTAGTAAAAGTCCTGCATTCAAAATGTGAAGTAAACGTACAGAAGTATGAGCGTTCAAACTGTGGAGGGCACACTGGTGGACACAGAGATTCATCAGCACACGTCGAAAATGTTTGAAATCTGTCTCCCGTCGTGACCAGAGCCTCTCTCCGTGTGTCGCTCTTCCTCAGGCTGGCCATCGACGGCCCGTTTGGCACCGCCAGTGAAGACGTGTTCCGCTACGAGGTCGTGATGCTGGTGGGCGCGGGGATCGGCGTCACTCCCTTCGCCTCCATCCTCAAGTCTGTGTGGTACAAACGCATCCAGAACAACCAGGACGTCTTCACCAAGAAGGTGAGCGAGGCCTCGCAGCGACAACCTGGGACAAACTCAGATTACTACATTTTTCTGCAGCTTTCTCGTCAGTGGATGAAGTTTCAGGAAGTTATAAACACGGCGACTGTTGTGCATCGCTGCCCCCCCAGATCTACTTCTACTGGCTGTGCCCAGAGACGCAGGCCTTCGAGTGGTTTGCAGACCTGCTGCAGTCTCTGGAGGGCCAGATGACGGAGAAGGGCGTAACCGACTTCCTCAGCTACAACATCTACCTCACCCGCTGGAAGGACAACGAGGTACGACGGGGTCAGGGGTCAAACACGTCTTCTTTTCCTTATGCCACCTCGCAGTGCTGGGAACTGAATATTTATAATAATATTTGCTTCTGCTCCAAGATATTTCCTTTTCTTTTACTGGTCGTATGTTTACATTGTCGTAGTGGTACTTTTACTTGAGTATCTGAGTACTTCTTCCACCACTGATGCCTCCATTTCTTCATGTAGAAGCAACTACACTGAGAAAGAGGCGCACAAACCCGATAGAGTGAAGACCATGTGGTCACTAAACTAACACTGTGTGCGTGCTGGTTGGCTGAAATCCAAACGTTTCCTTTGTCAGGCGGCTCACTTCCGCGTTCACCACGAGGCGGAGAACGACCCAATCACAGGGCTCAAACAGAAGACTCTTTATGGGAAACCCAACTGGGACAACGAATTCACCAATATTGCGTCACAGCACCCGGGGTGAGGCCCTTTGTCACGTTATCACAGACCAAATGTTCAAACGTTCTCATGAGATTTCTGCCGTTTCTTGTCTTTGTTTGCACAAATTGAACACGAGGGAGATGGAAATCTTATCGTATCCCATCACACAAAGTCCACGTGTGACACAGAAACAGCACAGACATAAACCCTGATATAAACAGAGAGAAATACAGTAAATATATATTTGATGAAGAGATGGAGAACTACGAAGGATTTGCAGAAACGTGTGTCTTTGTGTCCTCAGAACTAAAGTGGGAGTCTTCCTGTGCGGGCCGCCTCAGCTGGCGAAGTCTCTGGAGAAACAGAGTCTGTCCCACAAGGAGGCCGACGTCAAGTTCATCTTCAACAAAGAAAACTTCTAAAAACAAACAAACCCACCTCCAGCTGCTGGACGACGACCAGAAGAGGCCGAGGGAGCGAAGCGAAGCGTCCCAGGCAGGTCTCGGTTCACTGGGGCCGACACTTGTGTTGCGTTTGTGAATGTAGAAGTGTAACTGCTGGCAGCTCATCGTCGACCTTCTTCTCCTCTTTGCTTCTCGCCAGACGTTTTGCAAAAGGTGCCGTTGTTGCTCAAACGGTGCGTTTTCCACATAACCTTGTTCTCCTTTTCTCTTACATCAGTAAGTGAAACTGGTTTCAAAACTTTTCTTCCTTTTTAAAACAAAGAATTTAATGTTCTGTTTGCCCACGACAGAGCAGCGGGTTTTTGGCTAAATTATTCAAATTCCCAAAGTTAAGGAGGCAGGAAGTGTTAGATAAACTGCTGCAGAAAAGCAGCATCAGGAACAAACTCGATGCTTCCTGCTTCTGTGGCGACGGCCTTGTCTATGTTCACTTCTACCAGAAGCTTTGTGCACGAGGAGAAGGCCTCCAGCAGACTGTAGAAATGCTGTTCTCTTGTCTGGAATGTTGGAAAACGTACACGAGTAATAATTATATCTGAAAAAGTAACATTTTCAGCCAATCAGACTACTTTGTTTGTCCTTTGTGTATTTTGCACCTGCGACCAAGTGAGTTCCCCTTTTTGGATAATAAACTTGACGCAGTCTTGTCGCAACATTTCAGTGTAAAAGATTTTGTAAGTAACAATTTCCAAACAAAAACAGAGAATTATCACTTTAAGGCCCCAATTGGTTTCCACACAGAAGAGACTCAATATGAACTTCATGTAACTGTATTATGTGTAACAGCAGACATCCTGAAGTCTGTAAACATGTTCTGCTGTGGGCAAAAGCAGCTTCCATCCAGGAAATCATGTGAAGGACTCTGACTTCAAGGTCTTTGTCGAACTTCCACAAACCCCCCCGAGGAGCTCAGACAACGTTTAACGCATTATATTTAGACTTTCATTATCACATGAAGGTTTCTTTTGGGAGCTCACGCAGTAAATCAATGACACAACTAAGCAGCTGCGGTGTTTTGCTGAAATCTGCCGTTATTGATTGAAGATAAATGACTCAACATTTTGTCTGTTCATAAATCTCTTCATGTTTATTCTCCTGCAGCAACCGAATACAAAAACCCTCTTTCTCTCGGTGACATGATACATTATGAAACAGCGTAGAATGTGCTGTTCGCAGCTGCTGCGCGCCGTCACTGATAAATACAGCTACATGTGACACTATTAAAGCTCTGCAGTGACATGAGGACATCAATACGTTACAATGACGACGGTGCATGCATCTGAAAACACAAGGAAATACAGCTGCTGCCGTTTCTGCAGCTTTTCCCGCAGAGGTGAAAGCTTCAAAGTGTGGCACTTGGGGGCCCCCTGCTGTTCACAGGAACACACTGCATATGTGTGTGTCCTATGCGATAGCTACAGCAAACACACCGACCACACAGTACATGGTGCGGTTCTCCCATCTCACGGTGCAGCTTCCTGCGGAGACAAGCCAACCAGCAGGTGAGTGTGTGGAGAGTGAAACAGTTCAGCAGTATTAAAAATAACACAGATTTATGAGGAAGTGTACATCATCTTTAGAAAATGCAATCAGAGACACGTCATCATCCGCTTGCACGGCTCTCATTTCTGAAAATGCAGGAAAATAACTAAATAAGCTTTGGCAATAGTGTGAGAGTGGAAGCTCTGCTTACCGTCCATGGCAGTGTCCCAGTAACAGGAGTTAGCTGTGTGGAGGCCTGCTCCCGTCTTCTGCATCACAGCACACGTCACTGCACGCAGAAACAGTCACAACGCACACATTACTCCCCTTTGTATTCTATTTTTCATATTTTACTCCTCTTATATAAACTCCTGCATCGGATTTGGTTGCAGATACACCTACAACCTGTTGTCTTCCCTCTCACTTACAATTATACTTTACAGGGAAGAAGCTTTAACTCCGTGGTGCTGAAATAGCACAATTCACAGACCTAAACATACCGATGTACTTGTACGGTTTCCCCTGTTTGACCAGCTGCGTGAGGCAGCGCTCCACGATGCCGGCGGTCCATTTGTTCACCTGACTCTGGCTGTAGTCGTCACCACCTACAACACTGTCAATACACTGAGACAAACACACACACAGGTCCATGAGATACCAGCTCAGGGTTTAGTCACGTGGAAGTCACTGGGTGCTGTTTCACCCCGAGGAGACCGACAACAGAGAGAACTGTTCTGTACTTCACTAAACATAACGTCTGTATGTCTAAGACCTGACACGTATCACTCCAGAACGGATCATAATATAGGGAAAACTTTATTGTGACGGTGTAAATAGCTGTATATTTAGGAAGAACTGAGAAACCTGGGTTTGAACATTTCCCTCCACATTTAAGAGTTGGATCATTGTCTGGGAAAAATAATGATTTTAACAACTTAAAAGCTATTTAATAAGGCGAAATAAAAGGAAACGTGGTGTTAAAGGGTTGACATTACCTCTTTGACAATACTATCAGCTTCTTCAGAGCTGAAGGAGCCCTGAAACAGGAACCGACAGACAGGGGTCAGTGCAGGTCATCGTCAGAAACACACTGAAATAAAACAACTACAGAATAACTGTCTGCACACAACTTTTGGATATAATATCACATGTAAACTCATCTTGGACGTGACGTTAGCTTTGCTAGCTAGCTCATTTCTACCGTGAGACAAGACAAAATACGCAGATTCAGCGACAAACCTCGTTGCCGTTGTGATATTCGTCCATTCCTGTCATGTGCCGCCGGTCCAAAGTGCTTAGAGTCTTTATGTTTCTCGTTAAAAATAGAAGAAACCGCGAATTTGCTCGCAGGAATATACAGAGCTGCCGCTGACTTCCGGCGAGGTGTCAACAGTCAACGACGGCTAAAACAAAAAAGAACAACAGAAAAGACGCGTAGCTGACTGCTGACACCTGGTGGTGACTGGCAGCAACACATTTCTGTGGAGTTTAATGGATTAATACGTCAGCAAACGGTGACAAAGACTCAAATTATGAAGGTATTGTTGGTGCAAAACAACCTGAGCACCTGTGACAGTGATTTGTAGTTGTAGAAAACCCCGTAGAATTTTTTTCTCTTCTACGAGTCACAAATTAATGAACTTCTCGCTCGTAGTTTTGCTGCAGTTGCTGCAGTGAATATGGTGCAAAACACATTCGCACACCCGTAAAAAAAATGTGAAGTCATGAACAAAATGTGCAGCTCGCAAGTCAATATTTGAACACCTGTAGAATATTTTCTCACAAATATATATATATTTTCTTGGTTATATTTCTGTCACAAACACAAGTCAGTAACTACAAGTGGTGAATCTGCCGCTACGAGTCACAGAGCCTCTCCTGCGGGTCACAGGTCACGTGTTCCGCTGGCTCCGCCTTCTGCACCGAATGTACCAGAACAAACGGAGCAGAAGTGACTTGTAGAGTACAGGGGTCACCAGGAGGTGGCGGTAATGCAACGCCATGGATGCCGACTGCCACCCAAACACGAAGACGGAGGTTTTGTTGCAGACTGTAGATTAACTGGAAGTTTTAACAGGTTGCCTTAATAATAAATGATGCGGTTCGCATGAAACAAAGCTGAAATGAAAATAAAATACCGGATTTCTGTTTATCACGGCGATCAGACCAACATTTCCGGGTATCGTCCGTATATTAACACAATGTCATGTTATGTGCTCCGTCATGACCTGACATTCACCTGCGAAGACCCACCTGAGCTGTCATCGTTCTATGAAACAAAGCTGAAATGAAAATAAAATAGCGGATTTCTTGTTTATTAAGGACGATCAGTCCATATTCTCTTCTAACCTTAAACCTGGTAACACTTCCAGTTAATCTACAGTCTGCAACAAAACCTCTGTCCGGATGAATCTTTTCCGGCCTGATTGAATAAACAGAAGAGAAAAATGAGGAAGTGACGCACAGAGTTCAGTCTGACGGTGTTGATGACCGGATATCAAGCTAACGTCACATGTTAGCTTGATATCCTAACTAAGAAACCAGCGCAGCGTATTTAAATATAATCAGCAGTATAATAGTGGGTGACATCAGAAAACATCAGCTCGATGAAGGGAAGGACGAGACGAAGCTGGAGGCTTTTATTGTTTCCTCTTCTTCGTGTTTGGGTGGCAGTCGGCATCCATGACGTTGCATTACCGCCACCTCCTGGTGACCCCTGTACTCTACAAGTCACTTCTGCTCCGTTTGTTCTGGTACATTCGGTGCAGAGGGCGGAGCCAGCGGAACACGTGACCTGTGACCCGCAGGAGAGGCTCTGTGACTCGTAGCGGCAGATTCACCACTTGTAGTTACTGACTTGTGACAGAAATATAACCAAGAAAATATATATATATTTGTGAGAAAATATTCTACAGGTGTTCAAATATTGACTTGTGAGTTGCACATTTTGTTCATGACTTCACATTTTTTTTATGGGTGTGCAAATGTGTTTTGCACCATATTCACTGCAGCAACTGCAGCAAAACTACAAGCGAGAAGTTCATTAATTTGTGACTCGTAGCGGAAGATTTGTGACTCGTAGGAGAGAAAATAATTCTATGGGGTTTTCTACAACTACAAATCACTGCCACAGGTGCTCAGGTGTTTTGCACCAATAATACCTTCATATCAAATAAATAATAGCTTTGTGATACTGCTTGAAAATTATGTTTGGACTCATCTGTGAGACTATCAAGTTCTTCTTTCTCCTCGATAAAGAGGGTGGGTTTGGTTATAATTAAAGGTTATTAAAGGTTATAAAGGGTAAGTATAGTAAGTATCAAATTAGGATTGAATTTATTGTGCTTTCTATGATAATAATAAAGAAAAATAATTAGTTGTAGCTATTCCTTTGGCCTCAAGAGCCTCCATAAAAAAAGACGTCATTGTTGAAACTCACTTTTAATTTAAATGTGAAACCTGTAAAAAAAATAACTAAACAGCTCTAAATTCCTGATGTGAAAATTCCAGCCTATACAAACACAAGGACTCGTGTTCAGCTTTATATGAAAATGCTTTACTGATATCACAAAAATCCAAATGATAAAAAAAAATTAACTCGAGTCAGTTAAATGAGATTATCGTGTCAGAATATAAAACTGATGCATCTCCTTGAAATGCATACAGATCACATCAAAAGTGCAAATGTGCTCAAGGACCAAGTCGCAATAAATAAGATTATTTACATCCTCACAGTTTAAAACTCACACACACACACACACACAGACACACACACACACACACACACACAGACACACACCTTGAGGCTCAGCTGCTGGGTAGGAAATATGTGCCACACAACAAAAGTTAAAAACCGCACGGCAGCACGGTGATGCTGGTCTTACTGGTGGAGGAGGAGGCTCAGCTGTAGGGCACTTGTGAACAGACAGTGGTGGAAAGTGTAGTGGTTGATTTAAAGCTGCACAGGCAAAGGTGGCGTGTTGGTGGCTCCAAAAGGTGACCAACCAGGCTCGTCTTAACACAACACAACAGGAAAACCAACTGGAGTTTGGAATTAATCTCATTATCTAATTACATTCAGCAATCAAGTAGGATTCCTTTAAAGAGAAATCTAACAGCAGGCTGAAAAGCAGTTCATCACTGCCCTCTGTGGCTGAAAGATGAGGTCCAAAGTGTTTTTCGTTGCCCCTGTAACCACACGCAGCAGTGACGTCACAGTGCACTGACACACCCTGGAGGTCAGGGAACACAGCAGTTTCAGGAGGTGTTACATTTCTATTTGAGCTTCAGTTTGCATCTCTGTTGGGAGGAAAAGTGACAAAGCAGTGACGATGGAAAAGGCTGTGTGTCTCTGTGGTCCAGCATAGTTTTAACAGCACAGAGGAGCTGGATGACACCGTGCACCACCGATCAACATGAAGACCTGTATATGACCTCTAGCCGACATGTGCTGCAACGTGTCAGCAGAGGCGGAGAAGAAGACGACGACTGCCAGCTAGAAGACATGAATGTAAACAGTTCTGGAAGGACAGGCGCTGCGTGTTGTCCAGTAACACTGTATGTTTGTTTCCAAGAAAACTGCGCGTGGCCGCTTTAAATGGCAACTCTGCCATGCTGCTATTGAACCTTTTCACACTTTGGTCCGACTTTTTCGAGCTAACCGAGGTCACCTGAGAGTCTAGCTCCTGGGGTCACAGTACAGCGCAAGCTCCAGAGCGAGGCCCCCTGGCTCCAGGGGGCAAAGAGCTCTGCTGGGCTCCACCTCTGTTGGCCTCTGCAGCAGCTGAGGGAGGCTGCACCTGGATGGCGCCCTCTGCTGGGGTTTGGTCCCTGCCGTTGGGCTGCTTGGACCTGGTGAAGGACAGTCGTCTAAAGAGCGAGAGCTGAAAGGGGGACAAAGGAGGGAGTGGAGCTGCAAGATCATTTATTAATAAACCGTCCTGGTTGTTACATGTACCGTCAGGTTGGAACAGTACGTGACACACCGGTGGAGCCTAAACCTTGTGCCCTCAAAGGTGGTTAATACAGAGAAACCAGAACATCTACGTAAAAAAACAACCGGTTTTACTGATGGTTACCAGGTTATTCATGCCTCTGTGAATCCAGGCTCCTGATAGAACAGCTTACTGGGATACCACAGTCAGACTTTCTGCTTCAACCCTTTCCTGCTTGTGTATTTACAGACACGCTAAAAGTAAAGTTCTTGTACCTTTTTGCTGGAGCCTGATTGGCTTTTGGAGTTGCTGTCTGCCGTCCCATTGGCTGGTTTGGTGCCGTTGTCTTTCTTGTCTTCACGTGCAGCGTTGGGCTGCTCAGTGACCTCAGCTGCTGTTGGTAAAAAAGCTACTTTGACTTGTAGTTCTTGTAGGAGCCAGAGTTAAATTTGGGGTTAAATGTTTGGTATTGTTTATATTTTGATTATTGCTTTATTCTATGGGTTTGTAACTGGAATGTATTTGTTTGTTAGAATCACCTGGATCATTGGGGGCGGGGTCACGGGGATATGGGCGGTGACACTCTCAGGTAATTTAAGCACCTGCGCAGCTGGGTGCGGCAGGAGAGGGCGCCGTAGGTCACCCTCTCAGCGACGTTTAGTTTTGGTTTTGGAGTCGCTACAATTCTCTTATCTCACAGTTGGTCTTTTAGCATCACAGTTGTATTCTGTGTATAATGTGCAGAACGCAGACTACAGCTGATATTTATTTTCGTCAGACATGCAGCCGATGACACACACCTGCGCCACCTCTCCGCCCTCCGTCAGGTACAGACTCTTCTTTCAGCTCCGCAGGCTTCTGGAAACATCACATGTCACAGGTCGGTGTCAGCAGGAATAATGAATGAATGAATGAACGTCAGACATGTGATGCAGCTCTTACAGCCTCCTCTGATGGGTTCTCTGTCGGGGACGGTCCCTCCGTCTCCGATGATGTATCATTATCCTCTTCCTCCACCTCTTCTTCCTCAACATCGTCTGCCTCTTCCTCTTCGGCGTCATCTTCTTCTCCGACCTCTTCACCTTTGCTCCACGTCTGAACGCATCCTTTGGTCAAATCCTGAAAGTAAAAAGGTGAATTTAATACATGAAAGCCAACAGTATCCGTCAGCGTACTAACACGAGATATAATAAGGTCTTGGGTTGATTTGATTTGGATATTTTCATCTTCCGACTTTAAGACTACTAGATTAAATCACTTAGTAATAAGGTCTAGTAGCATCACATACAAGGGCTGAGCTCAGTTTGCGATCACACAGAGCGTAGGCTGACAGGCAGCACTGAGCTCCTGCAGACTGCGGGATTACAGGAGGGATTATAAACACAAACTCAAGACTGGAAGAAGAAAACAAGCCCCACCTGATCCCGATTCAAACGCTCAAACCGGGCTGATGAGACACACTCTTTCCACGTGATGAATTGGTTACTAAAGATATTTATGAAGCAGACATGTTTCTTCCTGCTTCTCCAATGTGAGGATTTGCTGCTCGTCTCTGCTTTATATGATTGTAAACTGAGCGTCTTTGAGTTTTGGACAGTTGGTCTGCAGCACGAGACATCTGAAGACGTCACCTTGGGTTCTGGGAGCTTGTGACGTCCGACTCGTCACAGAAATCAACATTTGAAATGAGGCATGTGATGACCTGCAGTCACCAATAGGTTCCTTATTATCGGAGACTTTAGGATGTTCAAGTGTATTCGTGGGAACTACAAGTCGTCCAGATGTCATTGACTTCACCTTGACGGTGAATCTTTAATCGCAAGAACTCATTCCTTTATATACTCAGATAGACATGCAGAATAAAGAGAGACAGATGAGGAAATTCTTCCCTGTAAACTCATTTCACGCTTTAAAAACTGCACACAAAAACAACATGAATGAAGTAAAACACAACTTTTTATTACAAAGGCAGAAATGAATAAAAACAGGAAAAACAAAGTAGAAAGAAGGAACAAGTAGCCTGTCAGAAGATAATTAGTCATAATATATATACAGTATATATACACACTTGTTTTCAAGCTGCCACAAAAAGAAGCAAACAAAACTGGAGACGAGTTTTATCAGAACAGGTGAAACAACAGCAGCTCTGAATAAAACATCATGAGAGAAACATTCATGAACCATGAGCAGACGGCCAGAGTGTGGCAGCAGAGAGCAGGGATCTGGATCTTTGTGTCTATAGTTAACACACAAACAACTGTGTAAAACGAACCACTTGGGGGCAGCAAAAACAAGCAGACACACAGCAGCACGAGGTGGTTAATCATTCATTCATCCTTCATGATCGATGGTGAACAGACTGTTGAAGGCTTCGTGTTACTTCAGGTTGAGGTATCGCGGCAACACGTCATCCCAAAACTCCTCAGACTCGCCTGCTGCCTGACCTTTGACCCCTGACCTCAGGCTGCTTCTGAATTTAGCACTTTGTCTTTTCACATCAGCAGACTGTTTCTTTTTGACAACCTCCTCCTCCTCCTCCTCCTCCTCCTCTTCAACCTCTTCCTCCTCATCGCTTTTTTGATCGCCCTCCTCCTCCTCTTCTTCACACTCCTGCTCTTCTTCCTCCTCATCTTTATCAACCTGTTCCTCCTCAGCCTCCTCATCGCTTTTTTGATCGCCCTCCTCCTCTTCTTCTTCTTCCTCCTCCTCTTCACACTCCTGCTCTTCTTCCTCCTCATCTTTATCAACATCTTCCTCCTCAGCCTCTTCATCGCTTTTTTGATCGCCCTCCTCTTCTTCCTCGTCTGCCACTTCCACAGCATTCTCTTCCTCCTCTCCCTCCTCCTCTTCTTCACTTATCTCCTCATTTTCCCTCTCTTCTTCCTCACTACTCTCCTCCTCTTCCTCCTCAGCACTACTCTCTTTTGTCTCCTGTTCCTCTCCTCTCTCCTCTGAAGACTCGCTTTCACCCTCTTCCTCACCCTCACTTTCTAAATCCCCCTCTTCTTCCTCACCTTCCTCCTCATTGTCAGACTCTCCTCCTTTGCTTTCTGTCTCATGACTCAAGCCTTCCTCGCTTTCCTCCTCCTCTACATCACCTACTTTTTCTTCAGTCTCGTCTTCCCATTCACTTCCTGCTGTCCCGCTTGCTTCCTCTTCATCCTCCTCTTCCTCAGAAATGCTCTTGTCTTCCTCCTCATCCTTGCTTCCCCCCTCGTCAACATCAGTTTCTGACTCACCCTCTGGTTGAAGAGTGTCGCCGTCTTTGTCTTCTTCTTCTTCTGTTACTTTCTTGATACTGTGACTGACATCATCCTCCTCCTCCTCCTCTTCCTCGCTTAATTCTGCACTTGTTCTCTGCCCTTCCTCCTCCTCCTCCTCATCCTCCTGTTTGCCCGTTGCAGAGTCCTGCTGACTCGTGTTCGTCTCGTCCTGACTCATCCTGACTTCAAGACTCTCAGGTATGATGTTGATGCTGACCGCGGATTTGTTGCTTAAATCGGCAGCGCAGGATTCAGATCCCTCGCTCTGTGATCTCCTCGTGATGTCTTTCAGGACACCACGGCTGCTCTCAGATGGGGATGGCGACGCTGAGCTGAAACGGCTTGTGGACGCCACCCCATGCATTAAAACCGATCCTGCTGCAAGAGCGGCAGCCCCGGCGAGCAGGCCGGGCTTTGGCGCCTCTTTCTGTGTTTCTTTTGGTTTGGACTCTTTTTTTGACTGAGCCTCTTTGTTGTTTTTCTCACTCTTAGATTTTTTAGAAAACTCTGTGTTTTCTTTAGATGTTGTGCCTACTTTCCCCTCAGAGAGCAGCCGAGGGCTGTCTAAGCTCTCTTCACCCGAGCCCTCGCTCGGATGAAACCTAGGAGACTCTGCGTGACGGCGTTTACATGGCGAGCTAACGCCTGCATGTTGACTTCGCACGGCTGTCGGTTTGCTTTGAACACCGACAGGTTTAGGCTGCACTTCCTTAACGTTGGTCACTGCAGATTCAGAGCTGACACCTGAAGCTGTCTGTCTGGTTCCAGGACTTTGTTTAGCGTCTGGTACCAGCCTCCTGCCAACCTCTATCAGCTGGCCTTCCCCCTGAACTGGCCTGAGCCGCTGCTTCCTAATGTGTCCTACATTTGAAGGTTTTTTACTGGGTTTCCTCTGCAGCTCCTCCACAGCCATGATCAGATTCTCTTTGTTCTGGTTGGTTGTTTTCTGTCTCTGCGTGCTCTGAGAGGCCAGAGAGCGAGTGGCGTGGCTCCTCAGGAGCTCAGTGGGTAACGCCCGGCGAGGGGAGACAGCCTCGCTCTTACGAAACGGGGGAGTCAGAGAGAAACTGCTCTGCTTTAAGAGCTGCCTCTCCTGCTTGTTGTTCTCTATCTGCCCTTTAGTGGTCTTACCATGCTTACCCTTCCTCTATCCCCGGCACGAGAAAGCAGGAAGAGGATGAAACAGAGGCATGCATTAGAGAAGAAAGAGACATGCAGACACATGCAGAGAAGAGTTGTTTGATGGGGAGAATGACGGGGTTCATTTTCAAACATTTTAGCTCTAACAAATGGCAGGAAAAGAGTGTGAGCTACCTTGTGAACTGGAGACAGACTGAGTGTTTTATCACTGGGGTCCATCTTCATCACGTGGGTCTATCAGGAGGAAAGAAAACAGGAAAATAAGCGGCAGAATCCACAACGTCCCACCCATCAGATATCATTTAGGATGGATTCACTGATCTCCCACCATGTTGAGGAAGTCCGTGGTTTCTCCCAGGCCTTTAACGCTGTCGGTGTCGGTCAGGCTCTCCACAACGCCTTCTGTCTCGCCCTCTGTCTGCTCTGACCAGGTAGAACACAGGACAGCATGTTAGTCCAGATCGTTCCTGATCCAACCTGGTTCTCTTTTACAGAAACAACAAACACTCTGACCCCTGGAGGAAGCATGAGGAGGAGGAGGAGGAGGAGGAGGAGGAGGAGGAGAAGGTGAGGTAGGTACCCTGGTGCATTGACCCTGCGCTCCTGTGTTGGTGAGTGCCGTTGAGCACCTTTCTGTGGGTCAGCTCAGGTGGAGGCAGTCTGGGCGGGATGGTCTGGCTGGAGACGGGCAGCGGCGGGTGGAGGTAGCTGGGCGTCATGGCAGGCAGCGTGCGGAACATGGTGCCAAACTGGTCTGGAGATCTTTCCTGTGCGGAAAAGGTGTTTGATTAGCCAGGAGTTGGTCACTGTCTGACCTTTTTAAAGAAATAGTTTACAGCTGTATTAAGTGAAAGTCTTGTACTCGTTCAGCACAGTTTTGTGAATAACATCATGTGATTGTTTTATCTGTGGATGAATCCTGCCTCCATGCTCGGTACCCACCCTCTCCCTCCTGCGAACCCGAGCAGAGAGGCTCCTCTGCAGGGTGGCCGACTCGGTCGTGTCCCCCTGCAGCTCCACATACAGCTTCAGGTGATCTTCCACCACGTCGTCTTCCTCCAGAGTCACGTCACCGCAGCTCTGATCCCTCGGCCGAGCCAACACCACCATGTGGCAGCCGCCGCACGTCACCTGTACAGAGACACATTCCACCTCATTTATCATTTAATACGTCCGACACGGTTTTTAAGAAGGACTGTATTACGCACATCATTAGTGGCCAATAGCTATACCTACAAACAAAAATGTATTATTATATATATTATCATTATTAAATGTAAAATAGAAAATACATGAAACTAAAAATAATATATGAATATAATGTATGTAATACTTATATAAAAATCATACAAATATATTGTAAATCATTACAATTTAATAATCAATACATAAATGGCAAAAAACAATTATTACATCTTCATAAAAATATACAATATATAAAAATCTAATATATCAATATGTTCAAATAAAAAACATATCACACATGTTTTATATTAAATCAAAAATATAGAATTTTAATATAAAAAACAAAAAATATAAAAGAATATAATAAAAAAATTATAAATCAACTGTGATTAATTAAAAATTATTATAAAATATAATACAAAATAGGTCATTAAAATTTCATTAAAACTATTAATAAAATCTTTAAAATATAATATATAGCAACATCATTTTGCAATCCAACATTAAAAAAGAAAACGCCTACCGACTGAACGTTGTACTTGAGGAAGCGCGGACACAGAGTCGGTTTGAACTGGTTGGTGAAGTTTTCTTCCCCCAGACCCAGTTTCCCGTGTCTGCCATCTCCAAACGTGTACAGCAAGCCGCCATCTGCAAGACATGGCAGCAACATTTAACAAGTCATCAAACCAGTGGAAACATAATGATCAGATCAACTATCAGTATTTACCTGTGACGACAGCAGTGTGGTTTTCCCCACAGGTCACCTGACAGACTCTGCCCTTTCTGAAGTGCTCGACGGGCCGCGGCAGCCGCGACTCGAAGATGAACGTCCCGTGACCGAGCTGCCCGAACTGACCGAGACCGAATGTGAACACGTCGTCCTCTGAAAGACAAAAAAACAGATTAATTAATCAATAAAAGGTAAAGATCTGGTTTGATTTATCATGTCTGATCTGGCCACACAGCCAGAGCCACTGGAACTGGTTTTCTTCATGACATCTGTGCTTTTATTTTGTTATTGCTTTGACCAATTTAAGGCTATTCCTGATATTACCAAGCATTTTACTTTGGTTGTTGTTCATTTTTTCTTTAGTTTTCTTTACTTTTCTGCTTTCAGATGTTACTGTCAATTATGAAATTTCAGAAGGGAAAAAACCCTAAAATAAAAAAATGCACATAGAAACTTAAACAATCCCATTTGGTGAAGTGGTTTGGGCTTCAACTAAAATGCGTTTATAGAAAAATACACAATAAAATAAGAATAACACAAAGACAAACACGTTACTGGACTAATGTTGGATAAATGTACACGGAACAAAGTTGTCTTTTTGGCACAAAGTTAAACTAATTTAAATAACTTTAATGTGCAGAAATGGACCTCAGACGGCGTTTAAGGCCTCAGAATAACTTCACTCTACAGATTCAGTACCTGTGAGCGCCACCGTGTGTCCACCTCCGCAGGCCACCTGTATCACCGGCTCCTTGATGCTCTTCACCAGCTGAGGGACTCGGTGTCGGGGCAGCTGGTCGGTGTCCAGACCCAGTTTACCGCTGTCGCGCTCACCAAACGTGTACAGAGCTCCGTCAACTGAGACCCAAACACACAACAAATGGAGCCTTCAGCTGGAAAAGAAAGTTTGTGGACTACAAACACATCGTTTTCCTTCCGTGTTAACTTGACTGACGTTGTTGGCAGATGTTTGACCTGACTGCATTGGAACGCAGCCTCAGTTATACCTGGTAAATACTGTCTGTGCTCACCTGTCACTAAGGCAGAGTGGTAGTATCCACTGGACACCCAGCTGATTGGCCGTCCCACGCTGACTTCCTGTGGCGAGGTGGCGTGGTTCTCCTTCCCCAGACCAATCTGACCCTCCGTGTTGTCGCCCCACACGAACAGTTTACCGCTCTCTGTGTCGGGCCGTAAGGAAAGAGAACATTTACAGGACGCTACTAGAGAGAAATCATAACATTCATCCCTTAACCACCACAAAAACCTAAATAAAAAAAGTTCCATTTGAATTTAACTTAAATACATTTTTAAAATTGGGATTTTACCATCAAAGCTCACAAGCTACTGTAATGAAAGAGGAAGAATGTCACCTGTGAGAGCGGCGGAGGTGTTTGAACCGGCGGCGAGCATTTTGATTGGTCCACGTGAATCAAAGAACCGGATCCGGTGGAAGGCCGTCCTCTCCTCGCAGTCACCGAGCCCCAGCTGACCCTCACTGTTCCCCCCCGAGGCGAAAACTTTCCCCTGAGCTACAAACAAGACACCCAAAGTGAGACTTCTCCCGTGCAAACGTGCTGAACACCCATCGGACAAGACACCGACCTGTGGAGATCAGAGTGTGGTTCCTTCCACACGCCACCAGCTCCACGTTCTCTGACTTCAGGGCTGAAATGACACAAGACAACTTTTTCATAAAACAAAGCCGACATTAACGTTACAAGAATCTGCCTGCATGAATGCTTTTGGCTTTGGAAGGTTCGTGCTTCAACTTGGAAACAGTAGCTTGACAAAAACAATTTAACTCGAGGTTCAATTCTCTCTTTTTCCAGGACTTTCAGTCTCCACCAGAGGAGGGAGTCTGCCAACTGTGTAGCTGTTCTGGGTTCACTCACAGCAGGTTTAGGACGTCAGTGAAACAACCTCCCGACTGAATTCACACTTTGATATATTATACAAATTAAAAGCAAATCCCAAATACAGAACCAAACATGCAAACAAGTGTACGTTAGCACAGAAATCTGATGCACAGCCAGTCTGTCTCCGTCCCTCTAGATTAGACCAGATTATAGACCCTCCAGATTGGGATTATACTGGTAAATCTCTGTTCTTCCACCTCTAATGTCATATGAAGGTGATACACATGTTACTCAGGGCACCAATTTTAGAGCCAAACTTTGATTTAAAATGTTTGAGGCCTCATTGTTGTAGAGATCAACCAGCGAACGGAGCCTAAAACAGTTTCCTGTCCAGGCTGCAGGAGGCGTCTCCTCCTCTTCGCTCCCCTTTGAGGCAGCTGTCAGCGGCAGCACCTACACACAATACTCTCCCCGTTTTGGACTAAAATAGGGAACAGAGAGCCGTTTAAATGACCGACCTTTGACACACGTGGGCTTGTTCACAGTCCCTTTGGATCCCAGGCCGAGCTGGCCCCAGTTGTTGCTGCCAAACATGAAGAGCTTCCCGTGTTCTGTGGAGGCAAAGACAGAAGCTCCTGAACGCGTTGGCTGACGTCTGAGGGACCTGGTTCAAAGTCCTACATCACATATAAGGATGGGGATTGTATCACATTGAGAATGTCTCTTACTTGTTATTAGGGCGGTATGCTCGTCCCCACAGGCTAATCGTAAGGGAACGTCATTTTTAAGCCAGAATTTACTGGCGACGTTGTCGGCAAATTTGCTCTTTCCAAACGTGAAAACGGCTCCAGATTCTGTCAGAAAAGCAAAGCAAACGAACCGAACGTGAATCGATGACACTTCTGTTTATCGCTCGATCCCCCTCAGGTACAGATCAAGTGAACATGCAACATATTTGTTGATACAGATTCTTAAATATGACAGTTGGTGCTTTTCCTTCTTTCCTTTCAGTGTGTTTGGTAGCATTCTGTGAATTTCCTGCAGATGATTTATTGCACTGGTCTGCTCCGTAGAACCACACTGAAGACAATTCTTATTGCATCACCGAGCTTTGACTGACACCGACATCATCCATGTCACATAAACTAAAACCTAAATGATTCATCTTTCAATACACGTAAGCAAATAATTGAATCAGCCCTAAACTAACATTAGAATCTACATGTTGTCAAATGGGGCTTAAAGTATCAGAAATAAAGGCAGCGAATAGTTTGGTGATATTATTGGATTATTATTACTGATGCAGCTAATTAAATCCAGAACAATGTGCATTAATACCTGTTGAACTCCAGAAACTATAAGCGTCTGATAAATAGAGAAGTATAAAGTAGCAGGACACGTTAGTACTCATGTGGGCACAAGTACCTCAGAAGTACTGTAACGGACGAACCCGTCTTATCGTCCAACGGTTCGAAACGAACTTTAACGTTCAACACGCGCCGCGAGGATTAAAGCAGACAGAACACGCGAACATCTGGCGGGTCAAAGTGAATAGAAAGGCTTCATCTTCCGTTAGCCAGCAGGCTAACGAGGAGCTACGTGTCTGTCTGAGGCTAACTGACGTTGTAAAGGCGAAACCGCCGTTTTCAGAGTGAAGTGACGCGGTTAGAATCCTGCTCCACCTGGTATCTGGTCCTCGGCCTCCCCTGACATCTTTAATCCGCTTCGCTCGGTTCTTGCTGCCCCTCTTGTTGTCGACGCCCGACAACCCGGAAGTAAACAAAACCTCTCCTAGGCTACAACACTGGCCACGTGACCGTTAAAGGGCCAGGACGCCTGTTTCCATCTATTTCTGTTGAATACGTGGATATATATTGCAGATGCTTTTACTTTGTGTGATCATCAGAAATAAATCACTACTCGTGGTTCTCTCGTGCTGCCATAAACTGCATGTTGTGAATAAAGGCTTGTGTTAAATTTAAAGATTTTTCTAAACTGTCTTTGCATCGAGTCGTGGGACAACAGCATCACCAACAGGATGCACACTAACATGTGTGAGTAAAATTACAAATGCAGACGATTCTGATATTAATTCTGTCCCACTTTAGGTCAACGTGGACTTCTTCCTTTACCCGAAACAAAATGATCGCTGTCGGTCTGAGCTTCATCACACCCAGTGCCGGTTCTAGCCTGCTATATTTGGGTGGGCAGGTAGAAATAATGGATGGGCAACTAGGCCGAAAGTTGCCGGTTCAAATTCCTGACCAGACAACAGATTGGGAGCTAGTGAAGCAGGCATTTCTAAGTTTGCTAACTGCCCTCTGATTTCAGTCAGGAGGGCAGGTTTATTTACCATCAATAAAACATTTCAAGAGTCTGAGGTCTCATCAAATTCAATGTTTACAAAAATAGAAGGTAGTTTTATTTAACCTCTTACTGAAAAGTGCCAAAGAAAACAACTGAATCAACTAATCAGTCCTAGACTCAAACCTGTACCCAGTTCCACCGATGGTCTGTTGCACAGTATCTGATGGGGGATTCTGAGATTCCTGCTCTCTACCAACGGTTGTTCACTTAGCATTTGTATAAGACCTCGTGTGGGGAA
>JAVQJF010005746.1:0-24641 GCA_036023855.1 Gadopsis marmoratus
GTGTGTGTGTGTGTGTGTGTGTGTGTATATATATATATATAATATATATATATATATATATATATATATATATATTTCATTCAGGGTCCAGCTGGTCATCTACAACGACAGGGATTACATGCGTGCAAAGGGGCTTAAATGCAATAGTTTATTATTTTTTTTATATATCAGACTCATTCGACCTCGGTGAAACTGTGTGCTGCTGCAGAGGTCCTTGCTGCCATCACTAACTTGCATGCGCGAGTCATGACGCTGCGTTGTTTCCCTGTGCAGAAACGACCACGCGCCACCCATCGGAACTCCCATCAACAATGCGTCTGAATCCACGTGCACGTGGAACCCGTGAAGCCAGACAGCTGGACCTGGAGCTGCCAGATGTGTTCGCCCATGCTCGGGGCGGCTGCTGCTGCTGTTACCTACCTCCGGTCCGCCGCAGTCCGCCGGTCCTCCTTCAGCGCGCTGGCTTCATTCACACCGCTGATCTCCGGTCGCCAGAACAACGTGACGTCGGCGGACGGTGCACAGCGTGAGTGATGCAGCGTGTGCGCCACTGATGTATGTAGAACCTACCGTAAGTGGCGCAAAATGGCACGGGAACACGGTGCAGCGGATAATGCTAGTAAAGCACAGCGGGCTCTCCCTCCTCAAGCTGCCGCAGCCGAACATGGACGCGGCGTGGCTGACGTCACACACAGGGCTCTGAACGCACGTTTTCTGGCCACGTCATTTGGTTTTAAACTCGCGCAGAACGTGTACCCGTATTTCCCGATGCACTGACGTAGATATCAAATGCACTGTATTTATTTTGGTCACAGGGAAAGCAGAGAGGTTTGTAACAGAGCGGGGTTATTATTATTATTATTAATAAACTCGAATATGATAATAAACCTCTGAGTTACAGGACAGAGTTTGTACTTGTGGTACGTTTCACACACATAAGGCAAGATCCTTCCCAAAACCCTGAATATCTTTCTGGTTGAGCAGATTCACTGACCCTTGAACAAAAAAAACAATAAAGTGAACGCACATTATATTTTAAAGGCTTCTTTTCTGTGGCCCCGGACTGGGCTACATTTACTTTATTAGACGTTACTGTCATTCATCTATAATATAATTAAAACACAAACTGTATGACACATAGCTATATTGCAGTTGGCAATAAAAAAGTTTTTAATTTTTATTCAATTCAAAAAGGCTTTGTTGGCATAGAAGTGTCAAAAGCAATGTGCCAAAGCATCACAATGCAAGTGTGCAAAGATTTGGACAGCACACAAGATTACGATTAATATATAATTACACAGTATATCTTTAAGTTAAAGTTGCTCCCCCACACTGTAGTACAGTTCATGCATTCAAAAGTGCAGACTAGTAACAACAAAATGTACTTCAAAGGTCAAAGATATGTTTATTGTCCCCGAGGGGCAATTTGGGCTACAGCCATAAATGCAGCACAAAACAACATCAACAGAAGAGACAACAAGACAACAGGTAGACTTAATAGTATCAACAGTAACAGCAATCATTGTCAGTGTAATACTGCAGTATCATATATATATATATATATATATATATACAGTATCTGATTATTATTACTATAACGTTTGCATGACGCAGCAGGTCTAGGTTGTCTTTGTAAAGTAACATCTTAATCTGAGAAGTATAGCAGCTAAAGTTGTCAGATAAATGTAGTGGAGTAAAAGGTTCTCTGAAATATAGAGCAGTAGAAGTATAAAGTGGCATATACGGTACTTTACTCAAGTTAAGTCCTGCATTTGAGTACATTTGAGTACTTACTTTCCATCTGACATGCAGTGAGCCTGCAGCTTTTTGGGGGCCCGCTTTGCCGAGTGCGCAGTCCGTCTTTGCCTGCAGTCACAGCAACACACACGTGCAAACACAAAAAATACACACGACTAAAGTAGGTCACATGAACACGTTTATTTGTCTTGCATATTGGTAACTGAATCAAAAGTCTCTATCACTCACTGTTATTATGCTGACTTGCAAACTGCTGAAACTGACTAATCATCACACAGGCTACTGATAAACAAAGTAGTTGAGGATGAAGAGTGGAGCGCAGGCAGGAGCGACGGAGAAGCAGGTTTGTGTGATTGTATGTTTAGCAAACTGCGCAAAAACCTAAATGACTCCAACAAATGTGTGACATCCTTCAGATGGGTGTATGGAGGTGAGGTTGTGCATATACTATATGTCCCTGACCTGCCGCAGTGACACACCAGAGCCACATCTGATCCAACAAACTAGGCAGAGCTGTACAGTTCTGGACTAGTCCAACCGCTGTGTGCACTCTGCTACTAAATCACTCATCTGAGCAGCGTGCGACTGGGCTACCCTGCTCTCAGGCTGTAGTCTAGCCTTTGATGAATGAGCGCACTTAAGTTATTCAAAAGGATGTTTTTAGTGTGTATATTTTCTGTAGGTCAGGACCATGTGGAGTCATCTTTGGAGGCTGCACCCTTGTCGTTTTCGATGGTTTTGCGAATGGAAAAGGGGGCCGTAATGTAGCATTCCTCAACTTGAGCTTCTCTGTGCTTCACAATGTTAAACTGTCCTCCATCGGCCGCTATCTAAGAGGGAGCTCACATGTGATCAAACAACCGTAGCCTAGCATTTCTGTTGTCCTGAACCCACATTCTCTGCTTTTAACAGATTTCCTGTGCAACATTTCATCAGTGATGTCCCCTTTAGACACCTCATGCCAAAGGCACATTGTTGGTGTCATGTTAGGGGTCAAGGTTGAGGTTGACTGTATTTGGTTGCGATAACATTTTGGTGATGTTGTTGCCCTTACTTTATTATAAAATCCATTCTGCTTGAGACCACATGGTCGTGCTCATTAACATATCAAGCAAACAGCATGATGTTTATTTTTTTATTTTTTTCAAGATTTCCAGTGAGATGTGTAAAGTGCTCTCAACTAATCAACAGCATTTACTGGCCTGCGTGGAATACTGGCTCCCAGAAAAAGTCTCAATACATCGTTCCACTCACAACACTCGCGTTTTTATCTTACTCTGCATCTCTAAAGCTACAGTACAGAGGATGTCACTATCGTCCCTATTGGGATTATTTTCCACATGCTGTGACGGCAAATGTCTTTGCGTTTCCCCTATTGAATGCCACTGTCCTTTTTAGTAGGGTGTTGCAGTTGAAGTGCCCCAAGCTGAACTCACTGCTGAATGCAACTGCAGCCACTTGCTTTTAACAAAGTTTCATTTTCTGAAAAAAACAAAACAAAATGACATTGTGGCACAGTGAGGTTAGAACTTGTAGCTATATTGCGTGGAAACTAGATGACTGACATTTAAGTTAATTAGAGAACAACACAAAGCTGTGAAGGTATGCAAAACCTGAGAACCTGAGGATTTGCACATACAAATATCCACTAAACAAAGATAAGCAAGAGAGAAAATAGGAAGAAAAAAAAACAAATACACAAAAAAGAAATCTGGACATATTGAGGATACAGTTTTTTTCCCCACCTTCTCATAAATTGTCTATTTATGAAAAGGCACCCTTTTGTTTTTTTTGTTTTTTTTTTAAATATACTGAGACGTTAACATCAACAAGTTCCTCATATAAAAAATGCAATAAATTAGTTTGAACTGACATCAGAAAAATATGACATAATCTAGGAAGAGTGAGTAAGCATATTTAGGAACACAATTCTAATTCACGTTTCACCTGGTGACCGGTCCTGTCATTACACACTCACTCTACACCGTGTGTGTGTGTGAGTAATCCATTGTGCGCACAACTAAATGTGCGCTTGAATGTGCCAGCATGCATTCAAATTAATGCACAGCTGATCTAATAAAAAATATGCCCAATGAATAAGATTACACGGAGTGCTAAAGAGGTATCGGAGCCTTTCATTCAAGTGCCTTGAGAATGCCTGTAGTGGGCACTCTTATACCACCTTTACAATACAATCAGCACACATGCAGAATAAGTCACACAGACACGCTCCCTCTCATCATGTATGAATATGCACTGGGTACGACAGTGCCAACAGTTTATGGAGTAACCACCTTCAGGGGCCACCTTCTTCAGTGACCTTGGACTGAAGGCCAGTAGGGTGAATCTGCACCTCCTCGCTCAAAGGATAGTTTGCATGTGTATTACCACTTGCTCTTATTACGGTGGTTGTGTGCACTTTTCCTATTGGTAATAACATGGTCACCAAGTTAATTGCTGAGGTCTGGGAGCATGGCAACATTGCTACGCCAAAAGTCCCACCAGTGAAACAACACATGCGGTCAGATGGTCACACAGGTTACAGTGTGACAACAGTTTATCTAAATTATCTAAACCCCTTCCTTTAGAGGTAAAACTAAAAGCTAACGCAACTGGAATGTTGCTGATAATCCAGTAAAGGGTTCAGTATGCTTGAAAGAAACTAGAAAGGGCAGAGTGAAAAGCCAGCCTGCCTCTCCAAGAACTCTGTGTCTGTTTCAGGTCTTTATGTCATGATGATGGCATACGCGTGGCTGTTCGCGCGAAGATGTGTTGCAAGGAGAAGTGTGGAGAACATAAAAGGAGAGCTTTTAACCTAGTCTGCTCTCACACAGCTAGCCAATAACTGTGGAGGTGGTTGTCAGTCTGGAAAAGTTACAAAAGCGGTTGTATGCCACCTCCTCCCCTATTCAAAACAGTCAAGTACTGTGTTTGATGCATACTGAGGCCCTAACAAGAGCGCCGAGTCTGTAAACTGTGATGGATGCTTGAGTAACATGTTGCCTTCGTTCCTTTGACTAACCTGTTGGTTTGTTTCCAACCTGTCGGGATTGTCTGCATGCTCGTGTTTCTCCACCTGGTCTGCTTTTTAGCAATGTCACCATGTTCCCCGATCTCAGCTGTTAAATTGGTGAGTACAATAAGTGTTATTATCACAGATAGAAATGGTGGTCAAACTACAAAAATATCCCCCCAAGCTGTAATAAACGGGAATTATCCTTTAATGAGACTCTAGTCTCACAGAGACCAAAACAGCTGGTGTGTTTGAGTGCTCTTCATCAATTTTAAGAGTACACGCTCACTTGAAATTTAGGAGGGCTAACAAGTGGCCAGTCAATGTTTTGATAAATGACAGGACAAAAAAGTCACCTTTCTCTGCCACACTTGGCAGTTCCTTTGGACGGGTCAAGCCTCACCAGCCTGCTGTAACACATTCGTTACAGAAATGCATGACATTGAAGGAGGAGCCCTGAAGTGGGGACACAAGAGTGTGTGATGACCCACACATGAGTGATCAGTGATGTTGTGCGCATTCTGTCTTGTCTTGTCTTTGTACATCTGCTCATTTCACCTGATTCCTGATGAGTATATAGTGCTGTTTCCTAAGCTGCTTCATAGTTTAGGATTTTTTTTACATTTTTTATTCTAGATGTGTATGCAAGCAGTGGTCTAGCAGTGAATGCAGTAGCCTTTGCATCCCTATTCTATTAGTTTCACCTTTCAGACCCTGCTTCCAGTGCAGGTATTATAGAAAAAGGAGAGACAAAAATTAAAAACAGAGACATACATACATTGGTGAAGCACTGAGACAAATATCAATGTAGGATACAGTGGATGCATATGTATTCTTGGACTGTACGATGCTATTTGTGTCCAGTGAAGTGATAAGAGTGGGACTTTTTGTCTTGTATCATGTGCTTGGGTTTGATCTGGGTCCCATTACAAGAATGTAAATTCCTGGACTGACAGAACGAAGAGTTAGCATGACCCATGAGACAGAATAAACACTCATCGTTGTTTCGTCAAGTCTTGTAGAAGACACATTTTCAAAGGTTGCTTGTAAAAAATATTATTTCTTTCCACCTTCTCCCTTTCCTTGGTGTTTTTAGTCCATCATGAGAAATAGGCCGAAATAGCAAGCAATAGGAACCGTAATTGACACCTGTTGAGCTGTACACAAAAACCCTTCAGCATAGTCGTAAATATTCTTATTCACACAAGGCTTCATTTATACTCACAGTTGAGCCCTAAAAGATTAATCAGTTGTCACTATTTTGCTCTGCAGCATATCAATCTGGTCTTCAAAGAATAAGTCAATAACACTGACATAAGACAGTGTCTTTCACATAGTACCCAGACCCAAGTGTTCCTGATTTCCCTCAATGTCCAACAGTAAATCCATGTGACAACACTGCAGAGATGCCTGTTTCCAGACTGCAGGGCTTGTCAAAAATGAGATGAGAGTCCAAAAGCCTTCTGGGACCTGACAAGTGTATCTCTCCAGAACTTCTCCGATTGGTTTGCTAACACTTTAATGCATGTGTCTTTGTCCACACCAGGTAATAGCTGTTAATTCAGGGTAGTTGCTGTCATCTATCCACCTTTCCCCAATCCATCCATTTGGGATCCCTGGCTGTGAACCTTTCTGTGCTTTTGGACTCACATGCTTGTTTCACAGGGTGATGTCAGGCTTCCATCCAGAGCAATGTGGTTTTCTCTTTTCTCTCCACTCTGTTCTGCTCCCTCCCTCTCTTCTCCTTCCTCCCCTCCTTCCATATTTCCTAGCTCCTGGGTGCAATTGAGCAGGCTGACTTTAGACAACAGTGGGCTAGCACTGCTGCCTGAGCCAACAACAGACCTCTCCATGTGATTCCTTCCCTGGTGGCTTAAGCCTGTGAGCTGCTCTTCACCTTCTAAGCTCCTGGCTGCTGAGCCCTCACCTCCCCCCTGGGAGTTGCTTGGACTGACAGATTGCTGGACCGGAGACGGAGATTGCAGGATCGCTAACGGAGACTTGGCTTCCTTCATTGCGGAGCCAGGGGATGGAGAAAACCTGCAAATTGTGTCATCGGAAAGTAGCTGAGCAAGCTTGGCTGAGCCAGCAGAGGCTGGGGTTACCACAGGGGTCATCACTGCCATAAACACGTCATCGTGGGATCCAATTACATCAACCTTGAAGGTTCTTGTCTTTTGAGGGCTGCTATAATCTTGCAAGGAGCTGTGGATGGTGTCATAGGTCACCCCAAAGCTTTCCACGCTCTGTGTCACCAAGCCCATATCTCTGGTTCCACTTCCTCTAGGGCTGGACACAAACTCATACAAACCCTCTTTGATGATGGTCATTGGCTGGATGCGGTCAGAGCCCCTATTTACCTCCATGGTGCTGATCTGACTTAGATCCAAGGGAGGGGGGATACGCTGGTGTTTAGCACCAGTTTGACCCCCTTCAGAACTGGGGAGCAGAGAGCTTCTTTCGCCTCTTTCCACTGAAAAATCACCAGCCACACTGGAGAATTTCCTAGCAATGCTGACTTCAGGTGACATTTGCTGGGCTTGGGTTGAGGTTAATGCTTTCATCTCCATCTGCTCCTCAATCATTTTTTCCTGCTGCTCCTGACTGGTTGCCTTCTCGTTGCAAACCTCTTCCAGCTGCTTCGTGTTGAGATTTTGAGGGGTAGCTTTGTTAGACAAAGGCTTGACTCGTTCGGGGGAGCTCCGCTGAGCCACTTTCTGGTAATGAGAATGTTGGGACCTGCCTGGGCTACCTATTTCTGCATTGGAGTAGTGTTTGTGGTAGCTCCAGCGGCTGGGTGACAGGTGATTGTCCACACTGTCATCTCTCTTTTCCACCAACACATCTGTGAGTTCCATACTACGTGCAAAAGCATCCTTTAGGTTAATAGAAATAATGCTTCCACTTCGTTTGGCTCTTTCAAGAGCTTCCCTCCTCTTGATGGCCTTCTCCTGTCTCTTCTGCTCTCGGTAGAACTCAGAGAAGTTGTTGACAATGATTGGGATGGGAAGGGCAATGACCAAGACACCTGCTATGCAGCAGAGACCTCCTACAATCTTGCCCAACAGGGTTTGTGGGTAGATGTCTCCGTAACCAACAGTGGTCATAGTTATAGTAGCCCACCAGAAGGAGGCAGGGATACTGGTGAATTTGGTGGCGTCCTCGTCCTTCTCAGCAAAGAACACCAAGCTAGAGAAGATCATAATGCCCATGGCTAAGAAGAGGATCAGCAGACCCAACTCGTTATAGCTCCTTCGCAAAGTGAAGCCCAAAGACTGGAGTCCTGTTGAGTGCCTGGCCAGCTTCAGGATCCTCAGGATCCTCATAATTCGGAAGATCTGGACCACACGACGCACGTTCTGGAACTGCATTACACTCTTGTTAGACTCAGTTAGGCAGAGGGTCACATAGTAAGGCAGTATAGCCAGCAAGTCAATTATGTTCAGTGGTGCTTTGATAAAATCCCACTTATTGGGTGCTGAGAGCAGGCGCAGCATGTACTCCATGGTGAACCAGGCAATGCAGACAGCCTCCACGTGGGCTAGGCTGGGGTTGTCATTGAACTGGCCAAATTCATCCACCACCTGGAGCTCTGGCAGGGTGTTGAGGGACAACGAGATGGTGGAAATGATAATGAACAGGATGGAGATCATAGCAAGGATCTGCAAGACAAAGATAAGATTGTGGGTTACTGTATTAGCTGAGCACATGTTTAGTTTAATATTATATCTCTGTATCTGACAAAGACAAAGTGTGCCAAGAAGGAATACATCAAGTTGGTCCTATTGTTGTTTTTAGGCATCCTAGCTGCATGGCTCTAGGAATGGAAATGTCAGCTGGTGTCTGTTCACCACTTTTGTTCAGATTAAAACCCAAATACACAATAACTATTATAAAAACCTGCACCAGGTCTTTAAGATTATACAATGTTAAAAGTCTTCAATTGTAAAAAGAGATGTAAGCTTTTACAAGGGTTTTATTACATAGCTCATTCATAATAATGTGAAAATGTTACAGGTTAGTTGTAATAAACTTAAATGTCACTTGGTTTTGTCTGTCATATCGATCACTGCGTGTAGAGCCTACTGAACTCAGTACCCTGCCAATCTCAGTCGTACTAATTGGGGAAGAGCAGGGCTCAATAAAATATAGCCAACATTTTTGTTGGGGGATACCGCCCAAATGCTATAAAAAGGATCCAAATAAGTCACAAGCCACCAAAAACCATTTTCACATGCCCAATCACATGAAAAGCATCACACCCAATGTAGCAACACTGCTAACAACACTGCTACCACATTTATGAAGCGTTTGCCTATGCCGTATGTATTTGTCTCTGCAGAAACTCCATAGCACGATGACAAACACCTTATATTCTTAAGACCTTAGTTGTATACATTTTCATTAGCAAACTCTAGAGCCCTGCTAGTAGCTACTAGTAGTTGTAGTGTTCGTTGAACTCTGCTGTACGAATGTCAAGTCAACACTATAATGAGCCTTAACAGTGGGGGGGGGGGTTTCCTGAGGTGGCACTAGAGGAAAGGTCAGCTAAGGTCACCCTTTTTGACCAATGCTAAATTAAGAAGATTTGGTTCTGAAAGCTGTGTCATGTTATATGTAGCGACAGTCGCATCTTCTGACTTGTGATTGCAAAGCCTCTGGCTCCAAACTTCATTTTTTAAAGCTTTACTTGCTCTACTCCCAAATTGTTTGACAGTCCATTGAGGGCACATTAAATAATCTCCAGCTGCAATAAATACATAAATAAAGGACATTTAACGGCCATCTCAGTCAGTGCTATTATGTAGAATTACAACGTACAGTACACAAAATGACATGCTGATACAGTAAACATTACATGTCAATATTTTACTTAATCTAAATGTATTTTCATTTGTTCCTCACACTCCTGTGTTTTGATGAATGATTGAATATCAGTCACTGTAGACATAGTGGAACTCAGGGTCAACCCTATCCTTCTCTTAGCTTAGGAGATGTCTTTGCTCCTTACTGGAAGTTGCAGTGGAAGGTCTAATGAAAGATCACATTGCATTATGGGAAGTGTAGGATCCAGCATTTTTCGAATATGATTAAAATTCGAGGCTTTGCGGCCTGTTCTTTTTTCGTTCTATACTCAGGCCATATGATATTGATCCACAATTATATATAATCAGTGGTGGTAGAAGCATTCAGAGCCTTTAATTACTGTATGTAAAAGTACCAATACAGCAGGTAAAAAATATGTACAAAAGTCCTGCATTCAAAAGTGCAGCAAAACAAACTTAAAATACCAAAAGGAAAAGTTATTTTTTATATATAAGTTATCAATATTAGACCAGCATTTTACTGTTGTACTATAGCCATAGGTGGCGCTAGGGCATCAGGTATGGGGAAGCTAAATTTGAGGGGGAGCAATCAAAGTCCCGACCCACGGGCGAGTCCGATGGCCAGTTCGACTCTTAATCCAGCAGCTAGACTGGCACTTACAAACAGGAAAGTGCTCACCATGCTAAAATGTGATTCAATAAACCTCATTCAACTGTGAGCATTTGACTCAAAATTACAATCAATCTCTGCTTATTGTGAAAAATTCGATCATTGAACCTGTTTGGACCATGAACAGTTATTTAGCTGAAACCGTGTGTGAGGTTTAGAGGGGAAATCACCATTTAGAGGAGCTGCAAAAGTACAATATTTCCCTCTGAAAGGCAGTGAAATACAAGGTTTACAAGCAAAAAGTTGCATAAAATGGAAATACCCAGGCGCCTCAAGATTGTACTTAAGTGCCACAGTTGAGTAAATTTACTTTGTTACGTTCAAATAGCTTTCAGGTCAGTATTCACTTTGATTGCTGCTTCTTGTGTGTTCACTGTTTTTACAGCCTGTTTCACTGATTGGTCCATTTTGCCCCCACAATGCACTAGAAAGAATTGGTCGCCAGGGCCAGCTGACATTCAAGTGTGAATATTTTACAAATTTTTTAACCTTTCAGACCGTTTTTGGTCCACACCCCTCCGCATTCCTGCTCCCGGCTGATTTGAAGCTACAGTAGTCCTTCTCCTCGCAGCATAGCTCAGCCAGAAGATGGAATGAGGGGATTCAACATCACTCCTTAATAGCTCTGTTCAAAAAGCTCTATCAGGAAAGCACTAATGTCCGAGCTGAATAAGGCAGCTGAAGCATATGCAGTCTGAGTCGTCTCTCTGCAGTCCTTGCTAGGACATTTCCGGATAATTATAATAGGATTGTGTTACTATCAATAGAAAGGATAGAGAGAGGTTAGACATGTTTACTCAATCTTTCCTCGCACACAGGAGGAATCAAGCGATAGTCGGAAAAGCTCAATACCAGAATATACTGTATATTTATAAAGTGATTGTAAGCCAGCATGGAAACCTGGCGAGTCGATTACAACTGATTACACCTCAATTTAATCTCTCCTTAATTTGCACCTCAGCTAAAAATTAAATTGTATGAGATCCAGAACCAGTTCAAATATTAAGCATCGAACAACAGGATAAAGAAAATGGGATATTCAATACGTAGGTTTCATGTTTTTCTTTAGTTTGGAGCTTTTTCTGCACTTTACGCTCTGTATTTATTGATCAGCTGATTGATCAGTGATTGATCACTGCAAACTGAACTTAGTTAATTAGTTTCAGTTGCAATCCCTTCCTAGTTTCTTTAATAATTATGCCAAACACATTTTCTTTAAAGACGTGCCGATAACGTGCTACTCATAAACTCAAGGAGAAGCCAGGCTATTTGTTCAAAGGGGCTGATTGAGCAGCAGTGACAGGGAATGCTGTGTGTGACTGATGTGCAGGAAATTATCTTTATAGATACACTTTTTTACTTTGGAACTTTGGAAGGATTGTCTCTGCCTTTTACAGATGATGTCCTGTCAGAGCATCGGCCTACAGTGTTTCTGCTGCTAAACAATCCTCTCGTTGTGATTGTGTTACTTCGCTCTTAACGTGTTGGACAAAAACAGAGTTTTTGGGCAACACCGCAGAGACAAGCAAGAAAGAAGAGAGAGAAAGCCGAAGTAGAGGGCAGGTGTGCCCGCCCTGCAGCGTCTTAATGGCTTACTAGCTGCCAAGTGCTGTGACCTTGGCGTCCAGGGCAGATTTAAAGCAGTACCAGGAACACACAAGCTGCTTTAGAAGCTGTACAATGGAGGAAGAATTAATGGAGGCTCCGCATTTAAGATTCAGCTGATCAATAACACTTGGGTTTTGTATCATAGTGAGTGGAACTCGGCTCGACTGAAACACATGTAGTCACTATGAATAAAAAAGTCAATGTTAATGGATGAACAACATCTGCTGTGGATTCTTCGATCGCCCTGTGACCTTTCTGCACTCAGCTCTGGTCCTTGACAGGCTAAATGAATGGCTGGATACCCATGAAATGTACCGCACATATTCAGACAATGAATCCTAATGATTCGCTGACCCCAAGAAAGCAATCCGCTGTTTATGAGGAAAAAATTATGATAATTATGAAAAAGGGAAACAGTCTTCATTTGAGGAGACCGGGTATCGATGACTCTACCGCCACTACCGCCTTATTTTCAGACACTGCAGATACGGATGTCACTGCTGTCTATGGTCCACATCATCCCCAGGACCTGTTTACATCTCCTACTGCCACTGATATTATGACTGTATTATCAACGGTATATTATACCCACAAACACTCCTGCGCATGAAGATGCCCAACAGACAGCAAAGTAGGAAATCAGAGAAACTGACAGGGAGGAAAAACTCAAGATGGAATGAAAGACTGGGTGAAGTGACTGGGCAGAGAAACCCAATCCCTGATCAATATGTGGAGGTATTTCTGGAACAGCAGGGACAAGATTTGTTGGACAACTGCAGAGGTCAACACAGTTTATACTGTATATATAAAGCCACTGCTTTCTCCAGTCACACTGTTTTCATCTGTTGTTACACTGAGATCATTCTCATATTCACTCATCAATCCATCCGTATTGGGAAAATAATGGTGGATGTTCACCGTAACGTCAAAGATACTCGCTGACATTTTAGCACCAAAAATCATATCTCTCCCGCTGCTGATGCTCCGGTGCGCCCACAGCAGATTAGGTTGTTGGTTTTGTTGCCAGGCAACATGTGGGCATCGCTATGTTCTAACGTCATGATGAGGGACTAGATAACACAGTGCACACACGCTAACTTGCAACAGTTCATCGGTGAACACGTCAGTATTAACTTCTTGCAGAGGTTATAATTAAGGAGTGGCAGGTAATTTGAAATGCGCTGTTGCTGAGAGGTGGGTTTGTGTGGTCAGGTTGTGTTGTAAAGCTGTAACCCAGGTGAGGCCCGTGGAGGGACTATGAGAGGGAACTAGCTTCAAGGACCTGGGTTTACAGCTTTATACAATTGGTAACACACATCTGGCAGTACCGAGTTCACATTTTCAAAACACACAGTTAGCACAGCAGAAGTCAGTGCGACAATGCACAAACTCCTAAGTGGGACGCCGAGGTGAGGCGAGAGGGCAGGTGAAGGAGGAATGAAACACTGCCCTTTAGCCTTTCCCCATCTTTTACACGACAAGCAACCAAAGAGGGGTGGGGCAGGGTGGTAGGGGGTGTCAATCACATCCCCGGGTGGCTTGCTAACACTATGGAAAAATGTGCCCGCCATTCCACAAATTATGGGCGTAATCATTTTTGCCCAATTATGTCAGACTCCCTCAAATCTTTGGGTATGGCTTCAATAAACTTGGACCGTCTGCTTTGCAGCAGCAGTTCATTTTTAAAGACGGCAACCAGCTCCCATTTTAAGCCCTGAAATAGCATTTAGAATTTTCTTCTGCAGTGCTCCTTGTACAGCTGTTCATCCTTGACATTTGGAACAGCAGTTGAGAAAACGATTTCACCACAAAGTCTATTTAGCAGGAGCTCGCAATGATATGGCGTGATCTCCTTTGAGCAAATGGAGTTCTCCCAGTCATGAAACTTAAGATTCCATTTTTGCTGAGCACTCAATAAACCTGGACTCGTATGCATTGACTTGACAGTTAGTTGAAAAGAGCGATTGCGCTACATGGAAACTAGGCCAACTCCCATCTTCTGAGAAAGATCACGTGACCTCACCGACAGCCGAAGAGCAGCTGTTAAATGGATGCTGTGGTGAGATTGTTTTCTAAACCAAATTTTAAATAAATGTGTTGGAGGGATTTACACAACTTAGTGACACTTTTGCTAGTCTTCATGTAGATATAAAGTTTGTTAAAGTTAAAAGAGAAGCTTCCCTTGTTGCCCTTTGTGGTTACATATCCCACAACTCTGACTGGCTGAAGCAAGTACAGCACATTGTCTTCAGATAACCTCTCAGCTGTTATTCTGAGCTCTGGTTCATCTGGGACATCCTTGATACTACATGCTCGATGTTGTCATCATCGGCCTTGTACTGTACCGCTGTATCTGTGTGTATGACACACTGTACCAAATTCAAGCTATAAATGAGAGACGGGCAGGCGTGGCGAGTAACGAAATGCATGGAACCGCGTCACGTATTTATGAAAAAGTTAAACGAATTTCCGTTAAAGTTACAGAAAAATAAGACATAATCAACTTACCAATACGTTCAGCAAAAAAGTGGGGCTATTAGCAGGATTACAATTTTAAAATACATTTTAAAAAAAAGAACGATACATTACACCACTTCACGAGTCTCACAACACCACTCTGGTCTCGAGTGAAGCCACAGCTAGTCTTAGAGTTGCCAATCCATTATCATGGTCTCTAATGGAAGAGATGCTTTCACTGTCGGTCATTTTGTCTTTTAAAGCAGATAATGGCAGCGCCATCACAGTACAGTTCAAGTTATGCCTTCCAGCTGCCATCATCCAAGGACTCGACATATGATTTAGTTAGCTAGCTAGCCTGCCAATGTCACAACTACTACTACTACTACTACTACTACTGCTGCTGAAACATATTTTGGCACTGTAGGTGGTGATGCTGGTGCCCGAATAAACTGAATAGGTTTACGGCAGTTTACGTAAAGTCTGAGTGTAAAGTGTGAATAGCACACTTAACAAAATCAATTTAAATGTAGATAATTACAGCTATTAATGTAAATGCAAAAACGTTGAGACCTCTACGACAAACTGTACGTGTCATTAGGACAAACGCACACACAGAAAAGAAGAAGGGAAGGAAGAGGAGCCAAGAGAATAAAGGCAGAAAGACAGAGTCTGAATCACAGTAATTACTCAAAGAGAAGCCTCTGGCTGGTCTGCGTGACACAATGGGCTGTAATTAGCCAAACGTGGTATGTTATTAGCCCTCCAGGCAGAGTGATCACTACTTACACCTACACTGAACCACAAAGCAAGCTGCACTATGTGGCTTCATTTGATGAATCTTTGCGCTTTGTGATCTTTGTAATCCTGTTTGATTCCAAAGACAAATCAAACTGTTTTACCAAGCAATAAGCACGATTTTGAATATGCCAAATATTGGCATATTATATATATATACAGCTCTGGAAAACATTAAGAGACCACTCCACATTTTTCAAATATCCCAAAGTTTATTTTAAGTAAAAATGCTAATGTGTGCTGCCACACCAAATGGTCTCCAGAAAACAAACAGGTCACTAAGCCTGAGTCAAACACATCCAGTCTTACACCAACCAGCCCCATATGCAACAAACTGCAATACTCTGTGTGTTCTGACACCGTTCTATCAGAACCAGCATTCACTTTTTCAGCAGTTTGAGCTACAGTAGCTCTTCTGTTGGATCGGACCACACAGGTCAGCCTTTGCTCCCCACGCGCATCATTGAGCCCTTGGATGCCCATGACCCTGTCGTCAGTTCAGCGGTTTTCCTTCCTTGGACCACTTTTGGTAGGTTCTGACCACTGCAGACCGGGAACACCCCACAAGAGCTGCAGTGTTGGAGATGCTCTGACCCAGTCGTCTAGCCATCACAGTTTGGTTCCTTGTCAAAGTCGCTCACATCTTTACGCTTGCCCATTTTTCCTGCTTCAACACATCAACTTGGAGGACAAAATGTTCACTTGCTGCATCATATATCCCCACTGACAGGTGCCATGGTAACGATATGATCAGTGTTCTTCACTTCACCTGTCAGTGGTCATAAAGTTATGGCTGATTAGTGTATATCACACCTTCATGCTTGAACAAGTGCACTTATTCAAACTTATGATCACTGCTGAGGGTAACAGTAAGCTGCGATGCAAAGAAAACCACATTTACAACATGTTTAGTGACGCTGTATTAACTTGTGCAGTACTACGTTCGGCACCAGGGCAGGGAGATCTCTTTTAACGTGATTCTGTTCCACTGCAGAACAATGAGCGCCTAACTCCATGTCAGCTCCAAACCTGGAGGCTGACAAAAGGTGAGTTAGAATGAGCGTGGCGGTAGCTACGTTTGTAAATGCTCTCCTCTGATAAAAAAAAACCCCCATACCATTATGCTTCTGTACAGCCATGCAGTAATAACACTGACATCAATCAACTGCATGAAATAAAGAATACAGTGTGGCACACTCATACACACTGAGCACCGACAAAAGCATTGCAGTTGCACGGGAAGAACGCTGCTGTCAATGGCAAACCACTTTGGATCAGCCTCTCTGTTGCTGGAGTGATCAGTCACGCTCATGTGAATGAAAGCATTCAGTTTTTAAAAGCTACAGAGCATTAGGTGAATACAGGCGATGCTGCTGCTGCTCTCTGACGGTACAATGCTACTCACCTCTACTTGCTGTGAAAACATGCTCCCTGCACAATGCTGAAGGAGACACTTTACGCACACAGCCAATAACTCACTGTTGACTCATGGTCAATAATGAGTAAATCGACAAAGAGATTGAATTTAAAGCCAACATAATGCCACAAAGAAGCCCGGCTTCTAGTTCCACTGCTGGCGTGTGCCCATGTTGGTTATGAAAAATATCTAATTAAGGGTAATGCTTTATCATGTGTTATTTTTCTTAAACCACACTGCTTGTTGTAGATTATTCCTTGTATACATAGTACAATGCAAGAAAGGACGTACAGTGCTGTACATCGGGGAAGCCATGTAACAGGGACATGGGCCAACATTTCTTTGACAGATTTTCAGTCACATTGCTGCACTTAATAACACGGCAGTCACCCTAATCCCCCAATTAACCCTATTATATAAACTACACATGTGGAGATGAAAATGTAAGCAGGTGACGCACAGGAAATGTTTGGAATATTTACCTGTTGTGCATACAAAAACACTAGCATAGAGTCAAATGTGAAGCAGGAAGTGGCTTTTTGAAATCTAATGGTCATTTTTAAAATTCTACCTTCATTTGAACCTTCATATAAGTGGTTTAGATAATATGGTTCAGCTGGTTTGCACACAGCCTGACTGCCGGCTCACACGGTTGCGTACTTCTGTTCCCAGACCTCAGGAATGAAGCTGATGTTTACACCAGTACAACTGATAGAAATGGTGGCCGACACTATACAAGAAAACGTAGTAAACTAAATTAAACTGCATTCAGCTATAAGGGAAATTAATTACGTTTTACAAAAATGTGTTTTTGTTCAAACCCACCGTTCAAACACAATTAAATAAAAACATAAGACCCAGTGTCTATGGATATGTTTAGCTAATAAACCTAGTGTCAGATGAAGAGACGGACCTGGACATCGATCTGCTCACAAGCCACTGACTGTGAGAAGAGCTGCCATGTTTGTACACGCAGAGACAAATCACAGGTAAAGTGTCTCGTACTGATAGCTGTCAATCATTAAGTCATGATTAAATGCCTCTGTTGTTAATCTGCATCAACCTCATCACACTACTGGTATAGCCTCATATATTTCCCTCCTTTTGTTGATCTTCCCATTGATCAGCTCTCTATTTGGTGGACTGTATTTCATTTACAGATTATGATTGGCTGGAGAGGATTCAGATATGGCATCCTCGTCATTATTCTAAATGAACATGAACGAAAATGAATGCATACGAAGGAAGACTGAGGTGTCAGGCTCAGGCCATGCATTTCTTTACATTTGTATACGTCATCATTTGAACTGGTTGCTGTTGTTTAATAAACAGGGTTATAAATGCTCAGCTACTCTCTGTAAGACATTTTGTTGCACTGTGTTCTTAATTGCCCCCCCCACCCTTCTGCAGGCCAGAGAGTAGACAGGACAGACTATCCAACCTGCCAACAGTTAGGCTATTTGCAGCAGAAGCAGTCCCGGTAAAAGCCCCAAACGAGATTAAGCCATACTCCTAAGTCATACTCTGTGTGTGTGTGTGTGTGTGTTTCCACTATGAACAGGTGGCCATGCATGCAGACATGCTGTCATAACTCACCCAAACACACTCAAGAGTTTGAATTTCATATTACAAGTACCTGTGTACAGCATGAGAGGGAACATACTGTATGTGTTAAGCAGTATGTATTGCTTTGACCAGTTGTGAAATGACTGTAAATATCAAGCCAGAAGCATTACATACATTTCCGTTGTAATGTTTGAAAAGTACTCAGAAAGTGAAATTAATCGTGTTTGTGTGTGTGTGTGTGTGTGTGTGTGTGTGTTTTGCCTCACTACAAAAGATGCAAAGGGTACATGTGGAAAAATATCATCAGATCAAAAATAAGAAGATTACACATGCAACTAATCTCTATTATTATAACATTTAATACTCATCCTATCCAATAAAACTCAAACTATAATGGATAGTTGTCCATCTGGGCTCTGAACTGCTGTGTGTGTGTGTGTGTGTGTGTGTGTGTGGGGGTGTGTGGGTGTGGGTGTGTGGGTGCCATGTATTCCAAATGGCCAGGTAATGCTTCGGGTCAGTCAGCACTGAGCTGTGCATGTCACCACGAAAAGGCCCTCCCATTGGTTAGGAGCTGAGCTGCATCACCGCTAAGCGTTCCTCCTGCTGACACTACGCATCCACCTCGACACATGCTCACTGTTGTATTTATAGAGTGATCAACTCTGTGAACTGGACCAAACTACATGTCACCCACCGTATTACATAAAACGTGTCATATGTTGAACTCCCTTTTGTTGGCTGTAATGCCAGACACTGTGTGTGTGACTGACAAATACAAAGGGCAAGATATCAGGTGTTGGGAGTCGTTTACAGCTGCTCAGTGCAAAAACAAACACCTCAGGTCTCTCTAGAGAAACATGCTGCCTCTCCTGTAAAGCCGCTCTCTGTACATTTGGGAATGACACTACCATGGGTTTTAATACTCAACACCACGAGTCCATCTACACAGTAAAGATGACAAGGTTGAGAAAACCCAAAATTTCAAAGCAACAAAACAGAAATTTGAGTTTTCCATCTGTCCAACATCTGTTAATGCACTCTGTATCCATTGTACCCATTGGGAATGTTCAGTTCATAAATTAGATTGGTGACTAATAATGGTTATTCTAGCATTAGCAACGATGGATTTCAGTCATTCAATCATTCAAACTTTTGTTGCGTTACTAGCAGTTACATTCAGCAGGAACTGGACTATCCAAGGTGACCTGATGTCCGCCCACCCAGAACCTGGTTCTGGTTCTGCTTGAGGTTTCTGCCTGTTAATAAGGGAGTTTCTCCTCGCCACCGTCTCCTAGTGCTGCTCATGGTGGGAATTGTTGGGTCTCTGTACATAAATAGTCAGTCTAGAACTGCTCTATATGAAACAGTGCTATGAGATAACTTGTACTTGAGTGAAACTTTTACAGTGCAGAGGAGTTGGATAGAAAGCAAACATGGAGTCAAAAAATGTGGTTTTGCGCATTCTACGGCTAAAGACCAGACGTTAAGAGAAGTCAGCTGAATCTCAGCTATACACACTCTACATAATGAGGACTCACTTGTGTTAGAGCAAAGAAACTCTGACGGTGCGTTGGCACAACTTCACTTTTAAAGTGCTTATTTGTTTTTACAGTGCATCAGTGGGGGGGGGGGAGCATCGCGGCCCGGCTGAAATCATGAGCCTTTAACAACACCTGGGGAGCTCAAAGCTTAAAACACACAGCCTTGCCCACTCCCGCACTGGACCCCTTCACAGTGTCTATTAAAAAAAGTTATTTGGTTAGACTTTCCTGAGTTGTCCCTGTTACAGTCGGGGTGAAACTGTTCAGGCAACACCTGTCGACTGACTTTTACATTTTTTTAATTGTGATATGTTTGATCTTTGGGCACCTAGTGTTAATAGTAGCGTAGCATGATGCAAAAATGACTGTTGCTGACAAACACACTGATATGTCTACATTAGGTATAGAAATTGCCCAGTCAGTGGGGGTAATGATGTTGCATTGGATGTCACTCGGTGTGCGCCTGTTGTTTGTCTCAGTGATTGAGTTCCTGACAGCACAGCTCATCCAAAGTCTTTGTTATAAACGGTCCATTCCTTCCGTCACGCTGAAAAGATGTAAATGTAGCCACAAAGACATGTGTTATGACATCACATCTTTCACGACGGGTGTAGCAGCCGTTAAAGCTTGAGCGTGATGCTCTAAAGGTGAGCAGGTCCCGTGAATCTAGCTGATTAAACCCACAGCTCCGAGCAGCCTCTCCGCCTGCTGCTGACAGTGCAGTTGGCCTGGAATGCTCCCGAGTCAGTCAGCTGGAAACAGGGAATCAATTAACAATATCACCCCCCCCCCCCTTGCCTTCCTTAAGCACTCATATCCTGGTCGACAACAGGACACAGTCTTAATCACCCACACTGACCTGCACATGTTGTTGTCTCACCTGCTACACATCTGGAACACACTACTTCCTGCACTGACACTGAACATTATCATGAGATGATAAACCATGCTCTGCACAATCATCCAATGAGAATCAAATTCCCTGGGAGACTGGACAGGCTTTTATTTAGCTCCTCTCCTCCTGAATCCTCCTGAATCCTCCTGTCTCCTCTCCTCTCCTCTGCTCTCCTCTCCATATTTTGATGGCTCGCAAACTGGAAAAAGGCAAATGTGTTTTACACAGATTCATACTTATTGTAATCCTTCCAGTGATACAGATTTACCATCAGTAATATATTTAGCAGTAGCATACACATATCCACTGCTGTCACATCATTACAGATGGACAAACGCCCTGCTGGGATTCCGCTTTTAGGAGCTGTCTCTCTGCTCTGCTGCAGACAATAAAACCGACACAGTGGTAAACAAACTGCCAAATGAAGCTTTCAGTGTGTACTACTACACAAAACCTAGAGACAAAAGAATTTGGACAGACACTGTAGTGTGTAGTACACACACAAGCTTATCATTGGAAATACTTATTTATACCGAATGATGAAGAAGAACCATGGACCACGTGGACTCCACTATGACAAAGTCCTTACCCTCACCAAAATACTCTAACCTATCCCAACAAACAGTGACAAAACTGAAGAGATGTTGCAGCAATTTTGAAACAGAAATGTATATGTAACAAAAGATGCGTCAGACTTTCTCACATTATAGCTCTTTGAGAAAGGCACAATGAGGCCTTGATGAGAGACATTATCTTCTAACTCAGTGGGTCCCAACCTGCTGGTCACATTCTCTCCCTAAACATCGAAACAAAACTACGAAGCTGGTGGTGGACTTTAGGAGGCAGCGAGGGAGCTACACCCCTCTTCATATAGGAGGGACCCCAGAACACCTGGAACACCCTCATAAACTGTTGTTATACTTGTGTGGCTGCACGTGACAAATAAAACTCTGAAACTTTGAATATGAGGGGATACAAGATGGTTTACGGATGAAAAGTACATTTATTTTTCTGACTTTTTGCTAGTCTTTTTATTTTAGTCTATGTGTCCCATTCACTTGAGAGGAAAGATGTTATTGTATACCTGGATTTGAGCAGGATATTATACAACCATTATCGCACCATTCAAGTGGTGTGTTTTTTTTATAGGGACTATTTCTTCAGAACAAAAGTTCTTCCAGTCAAACCTGGTCACAGTGTGTTCTTATCCAGAGTAACAGGGACACTGCTTCAAGGTTGTGAGCCCGACCAGCTAAGCTCCAGACAGCTCCTGGGTATTGGGTTGGAGGCAGATACCTCTGAAATAGATACAGCAAACCCTGGACAAATAAACCCAAACTATCTGCATGGATGTGTTTGTTTTTGCAATCCCGCTGAATTGAACCTTTGAACAGAAAATCCTCACTACCTAAGGACCACAGTCCAGTACAACGCTAACGGGCCAGAACACAGGAGAATTTGCAGCAGTAATCCCTCCTCCTCCTCGGTGTCCATGTACGCTGCAGGTGGGAGAGGATTATGGTCCTGATAGCTCTCTAATGGCCTCTGATGTTTCTGCATGGATCTGCACATGGCTGCTAATTATAGAGGCAGAGCAGGAGGAACCAGACCTGAGTTCATCGGGTGTCTCAGATTTCCATTCTAGGAATACACAGACACAATCCTGTTTATTGGGGGAAACGAATGAATCTGTGCTGTCTTGGAAGGTTGAGGGACAATTCACTCAGTCACAGTTAAAAGGGACCTTAAGTGTAAAAATATGTGAAGTGTTATTGAATTTTATTTAAAATATCAAAAGTAAAAGTCCTCATTATGCAGAGTGGACCCTTCCAGAGTGTTATATCATGATCAGGCCAAATTCTGGCAGCTCAGCTTTTTTTTTTACTTTGCCCCAAAACTATGGAACTCTCTCCCAGAGGCTATAAGAGATGCGAGCTCTGTGAACATTTTTAAATGACAGTTGAAAACTGATTTATTCAGCATTGCTTAACTTATTGTCACTCTTCCCCTGTCTGGTTTTATCTGTTTTTTGTGTTTGACGTATTGTTTTGTTCTATTGTAGTTTCTTCACTTCTATTGCAAAGCAATTTGAGCTACACTCCCTGTATGAAAGGTGCTATATAAATATTATTATTATTATATTATTAAATGTCTATAGTTGAAAAATGCATAGGTAAAATGTGTAGCAGCACTTTAATGCAGTAGATGGTTGAGGTGGTAATCATTTTAACTTCATACTGTTCATCATCTAACGGTTCTAATATGATGCATCTAACAGTACATCATATTTTGGAGTAAAATGTTGCAAAGTAACTAAAATGGAAATCTACAAGTAAAGTACATATACCTCAAAACTGTGCATACTGTACTTTCCTCCACTGCCAAATAAGAACTCCACTTCACTCTACAGGCCTGCCACCAAATCATTTTTGTCCAGTATTATTGGTTGAAATCACAGATTCTCATCATGCATGTTTGTCCAGCCATTGTCCACTTGCTGGGAACTAACATGTCAGCATAGGCGTGCAGCTCTGCGAAACTCAGACAGAGGTAGCAGTCTTCAACGTCCCAAAAGGGCCAAATTCACAGGGGCAGTACATTACTCTGAGAATTTGAACTCAGTTTCCTCCTGTCACACACTTTTTCAATTACACAGAACACTGTGGCATGAAATAGAAGAGAATACTTAGAGCATAACACGATTTTTCGATTTCAGACCTTAAAAACTAAACCTCACTGACTGTCGTAACTGTGGCACTCCAATCTCAAGTTCATGGACTCAAGAGACTGAAGCTTAAAAAAAAGATGTCACCCTTTATTTTGTCAGAATTAATGAAAAAAGCTTTAAAAAAAAACATCTGTGCAGCAGAGGCCAAGATATCCTGACTTTTCATCCCTGGAATGGATCAACCTGTTGATGCCCGTTGAAGGCATGTTTTTATCTTATACCGAAGGATCATAGAACGGCATTTTACCAGCACGGGTGTAGAGTGTGTGCAGCTGTCATCACCTTTGCAGCCACAGATGAGCTGGGCTTCTCCAGCAGATCCCAGAGCTTCTGCCTCTTGTCGGGACAGCAGCCCTGGTCCTCCACCTCCCCCTCCTTCTCCCTCAGCGTCTCCGCCTCCCTCCTCAGCTCCTCGTTCATCTGCTCCTTCTTCTGGTGGTACCGCGCCTGACAGCAGGACTCCAGGTAGATCTCGTCTATCCCCCAGTAGTCGAGTTCCTGGCCGAAGGACAGGGCGCACATCTCCTCCATCATGTGCAGCTTCCCCGTTCTGTAGAAGTTGAGGATGGAGGAGAAGGCCACCGGGTGCCGGTCAAAGAAGTACTCGTTGTCAGTGAGGCTGTAGTCATCGCAGATCTCCAGCAGTGACTCGTGGGTGTTGCAGTCTCTTAGCTGTCCCAGGCGGGTTCTAGGCAGCCGGTCCAGGGTTCTCCACAGGACTTCATGTGTGAGACCTCCGACGTTGAGCCTGACGCGCCGGGAGCGGGCCTTGAAGCGGATGATGTCGATGGGCTCTGGCGGGAGCACAGGAGCTGCATTGGACCGGGGGTTGACTTTGGACGTGTTGAAGCTCACTCTGTCTGTCATGTTTGCTCTGTGTCCTCTCCTCGGACAGAGGCTGGAGTGACCCGTGTGAGGGTCTGGGGTTCGTGAGGCTCAATGAAATGAGGGCGGCGGTCGGAAGGGGAAGGTTGCCCAGGCCCACCAAGCTCACCTGGCTGTGTTCAGAGCACCAAACTCTTGGATAGACCTATGGCTGGGAAAACAAGACACCATACATTACACAAGTCTGATCCAGAGTAAATTCAGGCCACCTGTCATCCTCCTAAAGGACCCCAGAGCCTCTTCAGTCACCACAAGATGTGCTAGCATCAACACCTCAACATAAGATGCTGGAAATCACACCAGCAACCCTCTCTTTCCAATGCATCGTGCTTGTATGGATTTACTATAATAGGAACATGCAACATATGTACATATATAACTGAAATAACAAAGGTCTTGGACATGATTTTGCCCTCCACACAACAGGGCCAACCTCAAGGCCCTGATCATGTCAGTTAATATCGGGCTTTAGTACT
>JAVQJF010005753.1:0-15069 GCA_036023855.1 Gadopsis marmoratus
CTGATGTTATTAGTATAGCTGCTGTTGCATTTAACATTGTAGCTACCATTGCTTTACATTTTCTGTATGTGGAGTTGTACTTTGATTGCTGTGTGTTCTCTTTCATCCTGCTCTCACCCTACACCCCGCCCCCCGATATTTCTTTTTTTTTCTCTCTCTACCCAACCGGTCGAGGCAGATGACCGCCCACCAAGAGCCTGGTTCTTTCTGCCTGTTAAAAGGCAGTTTTTCCTTGCCACTGTCGCATAGTGCTTGCTCATGGTGGAATTGTTGGGTCTGTAGATATAGAGTTTGCTTGGACTTGCTCTATATTAACAAGTGCTATGAGATAACTCTGTTATGATATAGCGCTATATAAATAAAATTTGATTTGATTTGATTTGAACTAAGGCTCTCGACACATGTAGTGGAGTAAAGTACAATATTTCCCTCTGAGATGTAGTGGAGGAGAAGTATAAAGTTGCATATAAATGGAAATACTCAAGTAAAGTACAAGTACCCCTAATCTGTACTTAAGTACAGTACTTGAGTAAATGTACTTAGTTACATTACACAAAAGGAAAAATCAAGTGCAGCATATACTGAGTTTTACCGCCAACCTTAGCAGAACTTAACTCTTGAATATTACGTTTGTGCCTTATAGCATCTAACATTGAGCATGTCAACGTGCTTACATGAGCATATTCTCATTTGTTCAGTTAGCATGCTAAGATGCCAACATTTAGCTTTAGCGTGTTAACACAGTTATGATAATATGGTCAGAATTTAACATGTCAGGATGCTTTAATGAGTATATTCTCATATGTTCCTAGCATGTTATCATTAGTATTATCCTATGCGAATAGCAAGTTACATGCCAACTTTTAGTTTGAGCATCAACACATATGGTCATAGTTTAGCATGCAATATATAACATGTCAATATGTGCTAACGTGCCAATGTTTAGCTTGTAAAGTTTAGCATGTTAACGTGTGCAGTTCACAGGATGACATGAGATGGACACTAAGATGAAAGAAAGATATCAGCCGTTACCTTGCTGAGTACGATACTATCATAAGTGATCAAAACATAGCTAAAGCTACAGAAAATAAGACCCAGGTTGTAATATTGATTGTCTGAGGTAGAAACTGAAAATAGATCATTTGAATCCACCTTGGCTTTGACTCGAGGCTGCCGTGTAAACATCTTCATGTGAGGTAATGCAACGAAATGAAACCACAGATTTTAAATACTTTTAGAGTTTGTGGTGTACTGAGAAATCAAAAGTGGCAGCATTGTCCCCGTTTTTATTGGCCAGGGACCAGTTCCTGTAAACAAATAACTACACACACACACACACACACACACACACACAAAGGCAGTCTTTGAACATTTGAAATGTGGGACTCGCCAGACGTGTGCTTTGCTCTAGTCCTGCTCTGCATCCCCATGTGAGCAGAGCAACAATCACATTCAGTTGACACACACACACACACACACAGCACAGTCACACTGAGGCTTTGAAGTGCATTTGGCTGGATGGCGAGAAAAGCAAAGGAAATGTGAGCTGCAGACGAAATATGGAGGAAAACATCCACTCAAAGAGCAGGAAGTTAATATGTTGCATTATTTTACAGGGGATTAAACACAGAGCAGGAAGGCTGAGGCAGAGTGACGTTAAGACGGAAAACCACATGCATTCAATCACTATAAATGTATCTACGTAATGCATTCATCCTGCATCAGTTCACAAAAGAGGCTTATCAGGTTTTACAGCTAAACATGTCACTGAAACAGTCCAAAATTAAAGGCTGGAGAAAAGTGTAAGTCAGCTGCTTTTGCTGTATTTCAGAAAACTTTTCAAAGATTCAGCTGTGCTGGAAATGTTACGAGACCTCAGTCTTTCAGACGGGTCTCACAGTTACCAGAGTGCACACACTCTCAGGACCTGTGACATCAAGGTCGTGCATATTACAGGATCTAAAGTCCTAAATATTAAACATGCTTTCAAATGTATGGTTTGGGACCAGGGCGTCAATGACTGGCTCCTGAGCCGATCAGGGGCGGGGTTAAGATGTCTACGATGTCTACAAACCTCAAACAGTCACTTTTTCACGTGGGCTGCCAGTATCTCAGAGACTTCAGAGAGCTGTGACATCCTTATAACATTATCCTGGCTGCTGTCCATCGGAGCCAAATATAACACATAATATTCAGATAAAAATAATTGGTCAATAAAACAAAGTCATACCTAAATGTACAAAAGTGCTATGAGATAACTCTGTTATGATATAGCACTATATAAATAAAATTTAATTCAATTCAATTGAAAATGTTGCCAGGTAGGTTTAATTTATTTTAAGACGTTATGCTCCAGCTCATGATGCTGCAGTCACTTCCTTTTTTACGTGATTAATAGTTGGTAAGAATTTAGGGAGGATTTATGAAAAGAGGGTGCAATACAATACAGGAAAAATGCATTTTAATCTTTATGGGCCTTTTTGCTGGTTTTCAACCTTCCTTAAAAGTAAGTAAATGTCTACCTGTGATGATTCTTTACAAGTTAGTGTGTGGACAACCAAAGAGTCTCCTTTTTCTTCTCAGGTTGTTTTATTTTGTTGATTTCCAGAGGCCCGAAGAGGTAAAGTGTCCAGTATTCCACAAGAAAAAAGCCAATCGGATGTAAATATTTTGTCAGGTGTGATTTTTTTTTTGTGGAAATTAATTTACTCATCTTGTGACCCCTCAGATTCTTCTTGGGACTCTCTGGGGAAGGTCACAACCCCCCCCCCCCCACGGTATGTAACCACTGACTGAAAGCGGTCATCACTTGTACGAGGCACTTTGGAAGAAGGCAGTTGAAGTGGACGAAGTAATGGAGGTAAATGTGAAGCGTGCTCCCTGTGCGAGTACAGAAAAGTGGGCTGAGCTGCTGAAACAATGAACTCAGTCATATGAGGAGGGGGTGGAGGAGGCAGGGGAGGGAGAGCAGTGGGTGAGGACAGCTGTTTCTAATCAATTGCTTCCATGTGATTGACTGCCTGACTGACTGTCGGCTGATTGGCTCGCTGACCATGGAGGTCGCCGGCCGAAGGCGGGCTTGTGACAACTGGTTTAACCTACACCTGGTTTGAGTCGAGGACTAGCTCGTCAGCTGATTGACTGGAGTGACATGTCAGTTGTCACGGCAACTGATTGGCTAAGTTCCAACGCTGATGTGATAAGAGGGGACTGCCATGGTGACTGTGTGGTGATGTAACGTGGCCGCTCCCATCCGCTTCTTCTCTCTTCCTCCAGTCACATGCACATAGCAGTTTTACATCAACATTCATGCTGCCGTGCACACACACACACACACACCAACGATCCCTCTCTTCTGCCTCTCATAAGCTTCTCATGTTGATGTTTTCAACTGTGTCAATAATAAAGCAGAGTATGTTGAAATTCCTTCTCCCTCTCCATCCCCCTCTCCATAAGACAGACACAGACTGCATGAACAAAAACAGTTACGTAGGCCAAGTTCACGTCTGGGAGGGGTTTCTACAAGGGGCCCAGGGGGCGCTCTGAGGACCAGATGTGCTTTTTTTTGTGGGGTGGAGAAGAGAGGAGGTGCGTGTTCACGGGCCTCGAGAAGAGGAACGGGGAGTTTTCACAAGGCTCCAGAGAAAGTGCTGTAGAGAAGTGTGATGAAACGTCACTGTGCAGTAAATCCAACTCAAGCTGCAGGAAGGAGGAGGACTGTGCAGCTGGGAGAGTTCTCTGTAGAACCGTAGAGTATGTTCTGTAGTTGACAAAGACAGGGGTGATGGTTGTCACAGGATGATTGCCAAAATGATCACTTTAGTACAGAATAGATGCTCCGTAGTTAGTGTTAAATAACTTTTTTCAAAATTAAATAGCCCCAATAGGCTGATAAATCCGAGGGTTGCATGATGACTAACAGGGAAAAAAATGCTTTGTAATCGTTTCTCAAAGGTTCCCTCACATCTTTGTTTGTCTTCTTGTAAAATGTTGCAAGTGGTCTTTACCTCCTTGGGACAGTTTGAGACGGGGGAACTCACATGTTGAACACTTCCCAGATCAACGTTACAAACAGTCAGCAGTAAGAAGGTCAAAGGTCAGATTTTGTCAAACGCAAAGAACAAAAGAGACGGGAGGTGGAGCAGATATTATTTGCAGCAGGTGGTTCAATTCCTAATCAATAGCTAATGGGTTTTGTTCTTAAGAGACATAGGAATGTACCTAAACCCGTCCCCCAACAAAAGGCACAATCCACCTCTCAGCCAATCGGTAACCTTGACCTTGGGTCAGTGTGTTCAGCTGAAAACACCAGGGCTCAGAGCTGAGCTGCATCGTTTCTGCAGGTTTCATTTAATATTTTGAGAATGGGAAAAAAAAAGGTTTTCTCAGCATTAATGGACAGATATAACATCAGGTGGACAAGCAAAGGAAGTAAATCAAAGCTTAGTCACACACCTCCACCACGCTGCATGATTACGGGTGAATAATGTTAAATATTAGTATGCAGGTGAAAGGTCTATGAAACACCAGAGGAAGACGTATCAGAACAATTATTAAATTAATCAGATTCTCCAAATCTCACTTTTGGAATTAATCTCTTTAATTCTTGCATCACTTCTCACCAGAGGAGGTGAACAGAGGACGAGTCATTTTACAGGCAGTGGTGGGATGTGAGCAGCTGGCTGGGGAGAACAGTTGTGAAACAAGAGGAATAAAGAGAGCTCCAGAGAGGGGTTAGGGATAGAGCTTCTCCACCCTTCTCCTCAGAGTCTGGGGGGCCCTGCGGAGATGTGACGGCTTACAGAGACCAAAGTTCTGTTGCGTTAAGTCTCGTCTTCCCACCGCGCACTTGTCGTCAGTTTTTGGGGAGGGAAAAGAAAAGTTGATCATGTTGGCTGACCGGAAAGATTTGGCTCTGGAGCAGGGGGATGTGTTCAGGGGGCTAAGAGGAAAGCAGGAAAACAGAAACCTCCCTTTTACAAATGCACGAGGGGTTGCTGTGGAATTCAGTGGTCTTTCTGGACTTGATTACAAGACTGCTTGAAATTTTTCAGGGAAATTAGCCAAGTGGCCGACTTGTTATCTGCCTACCCTGGGCTGCAGGTCTCGAGACAAGTGGGCTCTGATCTCAGTCTTGAAAACTGCAACCCAGCTTCAGTGTGACTAGTGTGTTATGTATTTGAGCACTGACGTCCCCATCTGAAAAATGCGAATGGAGCCCTGGACCTGTATTCAGTTTATAGAGCAAAGAGAGAAAGATGGAGGGACGGAGGAGGGGACTCCATGTTGTCTCTGAATCACGGAACTTCTCTTCATTTCCAGGCCCCGTTTAAATCAACCATCGTTTTAGTTTTGTTTTTTAACCGCGCAGCCATGTTTGCTCGTGTTTTTAAGCTCTCTCTTTCTCTCTTTTTTTTATTAAGTTCAGGATGTATGAAGACATTATATGACACAACGTAAGAAACGTGATAATTGTGTCAAGGACGTACATCACCCAAGCATTGAGTGCTGGACATGTGCAGCTGTGTCAGCCTCCGCTCTTCTGGTTCCAGTCACGGTTTCAGCATTGTCATGTTGAAACAGGAGAGCAGCGTCCCCAAACTGTTGCAACACAGCTGGAGAAACGCTATCATCTATAATATAATGTTCTGTTGCATTAAGGTTTCTTCTTATTGGAACCAAGAGGCCCAAACCACAACAGAGCAGCCCGAGACCAAAAGTACACAGAAGGATTTGGAAGGTTGTGGCCACGCGCTGACTTCTTCTGCTCATATTTAAACACGTGGATGCGCACAGTTACGCACAGTGGTGCATGAAGGACTCCTGAAGAATGAATCCATCCCACCGTCTCAATCCATCTTCTTCTTTCCATTCCTCCTCCTCCTCTTCCTCCTCCTTCTTCTTCTCATCTTCCTCCTCCTCCATCAGTCTTCTCTTTCTTCCTCTTCTCCTCTTCCTCCTCCAGACAGGTCTCCTTCTTCTTCTCCTCTTCCTCCTCCAGACAGCTCTCCTTCCCGGGAAACACCAGACTGTTGCGCCGCGTCAAGCCGGACAGAACCAGATCCGACGCCGGGCTACGTACCTTCAAAATAAAAGCACGCGTATATTCCAGAGACGCAAAATGACTCCAGACAAAGTCGCCAAAAACACTCAGAACAGTTTAAAATAATGCTATTGCAACATTAATTATGTGAAACTGAAAGTGGCAAAAGGTATTACTAGAACTGGGTGGGCAGAATAATGTAAATTCTCATAACATATAACATTTAGTTGGTTCACCTGTTGGATCATTTGAATTATATTTCATGTAATAGAGCCAAAGTTTGACTCTAGTCTTAGTAGTATGACCCGTCAGGACTTTCACGGTTTGGATTCCTAGAAAGGAAACGGAAAAGCAGAAAAGAAAAATCTCTGCGGGCTCCGAGTTTGAAGGGTCGAACCGGATGCTTCGCGTGTTCCACTCTGCCTGATTTGACAGCAGCCGTCGCAGCAGCCGAGTCTCTCCTCTCCGCCGTTAAAAAAAAAAAAAGAAAAGAAAGAGAAAAAGAAGCTCACTCGCAGTCAAAAACAATGAGGGCGCACGACGCGCAAGTCGCTCCGAGCGTCTCCGGCGGCCGCGGAGCTTCTCCTCCCGGAGGATTCGTAGCGCCAACGGGAGGCAGAAGGACCGCAGCAATATAACTTGACTATCTGCGGAGTTTGTTAGATTTTTAAAAAAATTTTTTTGGGGGGGATCATGCCTTTTTGCAAGCGGACGGTACTTCCGAAAGATGTGTGCAAGCCCGACGGCAGGAGGAGGAGGAGGCTGCGGGACGCGGAGGTGTTCGGGGACCTGGTGGACGTGTGCGGCTTCGCCCTGTGCTCGGTGCTGCGGCAGCTCTCGGACCTGTCCCGGCACTCGGTCAGCGTCCTGGAGGAGCTGGAGGGAGAGCTGGTGTCCGTCTGCCGCCGGTCCGGCGCGCTGCAGGGCAGAGTGGTCCGGCTGCAGAGGCACGTCGCGGAGCTGCTCAGCAAGCCTCCACCGAGAGGTGAGGGCACATCACACACACACACACACCCACCCCTACCTGGGGGGGGGGGGGGGCGGGTTGAAGCGGCTCTTTACTCCACCGGGTCAAACTTTGGGTTATCAGCCCCCGATCCCGTGCTTCTGGACAAATGTGTGTGTTTTTGTTGGGAGAGTCTTGATCATGACTCACCATGAGTGCAAACAGCGAGAGAGGTCTGCGCTGCCCCAGCTGGAGATGAATTTAGGCTGTGAGTAAGTGAGAGACGCTTGTTGTTGAGGTGTCCCGCGTTCACGTGCTGCGGGAAATGTACATTTGTTTTGGGGTTTTTTTGTGTGTGTGTTTTTTGACGCATGAACGCTCCAGAAAAGTGACTTGAATTCTGCTGGGAAAATACAATCTGACTTAATTGGCTTAATTATGGCGCGTCCGAGGGGGGGGGTGGAGGAGAGACCATGTGGGCGTGTCAATAACTGATGCAAGAACGACGCGAGACGAGCAGTGCGAGATTGTTTTGCAGTTTCCAACAAACGAGAAGGATAAGCCTTAGAAAGCGTCGCAATTTATTCTGACTGGTTCAGATTTTGGCGCAGGTTTCACAAGGTGCGCCTGAAGGCAGCACCGTTGTGGGCGTGAAAATCGGTGTAAAAGCCCGAGACGTCGTGCTGCGTTAAAGGGTTTTTTTTTTCTCTCTCTCTCTCTCTACCTGCCACTTTGTCCGTGTCGCCTCCTTCCCTGCTCCAGCTTCGCCCTCCCTGTAACCTCTGCTGACTTTGTCGCCCAGTTTTCTGCGGTTAAGCGGAGTCGCAGCAGCTGAAAGCAAGATGATGCTCGGAAGTTAAAGCCCCTCCACCTGTGTTTTACTCATTGTCCCCGCATTTGGATGTTTTGAATGATGTCTGTGCAGAGTCTGACAGTGGAGGAAAGCGTCTCTTAAAAGTGCTCACTTTAAGTCAGAGTTTAAGACATTTATATTTGGGATTTGTGACATCACAGCTGGTCTGGAGCCAATCGTGTCCCAGTATAAAACTTAACACAAGTGTGTGTGTGTGTGTGTGTGTGTTGAACCTTTTTGAAATGAACAATATTAGCACAATCATAGCTTCTGTATCTTTTTAACAAAGTATTTTAACCTTTTGTGTAGAAAAACCACATCAGACGCATGTTATTATACAAAGCAGGGTATTTTTTAGTTTTTATTTGTCTTCAAACACGTCAGGAGAAGATCAAAACACTAACTTTTAGATTTAAAGCAGAGACTGTATTGGTTGCCGTTGCGGAGTCTGGGAATATTCAGGATTTGTCCCCTTCAGTTGTTAATAGTTTGCATTTTAAGCCTGTTTATACACACATGAACGGCTTTCTAACCCAATCGCGTCACTTGGGGGACGAACAAAGTATGTAGAAACGTGTCAAATAATCTCTAAAACAAATACATTCTCAAAATGTGCTCCTGTGACGGCTGCATATTTCTGTGAGTGACTACAGTGATTGTGTGTTGGGGCTTGGAGCAATGCCAACACGTGGGTGACCTACACTCAGTATTGTGCCTGAACGCCTCCCGTGAGTTATACTTATCCACCAAATCAGAAACTTGTGGGCTTACTGACAGACACTATGAGCGGCGTGGCTTTCCGTGCACAGGTCACCACGTAGTCCACAGTGGAGTCATTGTTTCGAGCTTTCATGGAGCGCTTAAATGCCTCCCAATAACAATCAATAATCTAAAATGACCCTGTGATATGGCGCAATCCAATACTGTTCCATAGTATTGCAATGACGCGACACAGCAACACTCGGTGCAGCCTTCTGTCTTGTTTGTAAGTCTTGCACTTTTTGTCCACACCAGCGTCACCAGGACGCGTCTGCCTCTACCTGACAGCAGCTCGCACAGATGCATGATGGGAGACCTGTTTCACTCTGCAGTCTCTATGCGACACGAAACTTATGGCACAGAGTTTTCTTTTTTGTTTGCGTTGCAGCCAAAGAGTGAGCAAATGAGCGAGGCAGGCTGACCGCGAGCAAGAGTTTATGAGGCTGTCGGCGCTGTGTGTGAGTGTGTGTGTGTGTGTGTGTGTAAGTGAGTGAGTGTTAGTGTGTGAGCACGTACAGTATGATAAGAGAAAGTCCCTCTAAACACAGACCAGATGTAGATGTTGGAAAGCTGAGAGGAAGAAAGATAAAAACAAAACGCAGCTCGCCTTTTAGTTTACTTTACCGAGAGGAACTCACCCGTGTGTTGGCCTGTGTGTGTGTGTGTGTGTGTGTGAGCGAGCATTTCTGCACTTGTGTTCACTCTCCTTCTCTCTCCTTTCTAAATTCTGTGTGGGCTCTTGCTGTATCACTAACATGTGGGCAGCAGCACACGGCTAAGCAATCGATAACGCCGGGCCCGGGCGTTTGTCTCTCGTCGTCATCCTCTGTCCACCACCTTTCTCTCTCTCTCGCCTCAGCAAAGATGGAGAACGTGGATCTGACTTACACATTGTAGTATTTGACAGAGTGTCTCTGATGAATAAAATAAGGAACTGAAAGGCATCGGGCCTCACGCTTGGGAAGACACCACATGAGTCACTGTGCTTGCTGTGTGTGCACTGTGGAAGTCAACCGGCTTCCTGTCCGCGGCCGCCTCGGCCTGGAGACGGACTCCGGCGTGCGAGGGAGCGTGGAAGTGTTCTAGGCACGACTGGGGCGCCACGTTGGAGCACGGCATCCGGTTTTGCATAAGACATCCATGGGTTCCACTCGGAGTGAGACACGGGGAACTGAAGACAAGAGTTTAAGAAAATATATGTTTGAAAAACCACTGAATCATTATATAAAGACACAATGGACCTTGTGTGTTTATTCATTCATTTTTAAAATTGGGTGAAACATGTTTTAACCCCCCCCCCAGCACAAGTAATGCAGCAGAGGATTAAAGCCTTTTGAAATCCTCATTTTCTCTACTTCTTTGGTGCCAAGTGATACCTGTGAATCAGACCGGGACGGTTCGCTTTGAACCTTAGCGTTAGCGCTGCTTTCTTTTTGCATGCCAATAACCCTTTCTTCTGGAAAGGTGCCGTGCGTTGCTTCTATTGTGCCGCAGGATTGTTCCAGTGAAAAAGCTAACAAGTATTGGGTCGCAATATCATTTTCCACAATTAAAATAACAAATGTTCAATAAATGTTTGATATAATTTAATCACCCTTTACACCAGGAGATGGAGGCACTGATGCACCTTAAGCACTAGATGTCACCTGCCATTAAACAGGAGAGGAAGGCAAACAGCCAATCATGTCGTGGAAATAGAGGTACGCTTACAGACGGCGTTGCAGTTTGAGCGGCATAAGCGAAATCAGCGACGCCAACCAGCTGGAAGCAGGACGAGGCCATCTTCGACGAGAGAGGTCACTCAGCTTCAGTAGTCTGGAGATATTTTGGCTGTTTGCTCTGGATTTGTTGGTCAGGTTGTAAACTGTGCCGAAGACACGCGCCAGCTGAGACGGCCAACGCCACAAACCTGTTTCATGATGTGAAACTATATCACTCATCAAAACGTGAGAAATTACAAAACCTCACATTTGTGAAATGTCCTGTGGTTTGGCGAGTGTTTTGTCAGTATTGTGACAATTAACAATAGCTCAATAGCTTTCTTATAGCAACAGAACAGAGTTAGAGTTTGGCGTCTTGGCTCCGACTTCTTCTCTCACCGCAGATATGTTTGCGTGGAGATATTGGGGAGTGATGAGCAAGTATTATATAGGGAAAGATAATGGTTTCAAACGGGTAATGATGAGAAATCAAATCACATTCTTTTCCTTCATTTGTGACCGTGCGCTTCTTCCTTATAGAAACTCGGTCAGAATTGCATAAGGCTGCGCTGAAACATGTCCCAGGCCTGGATGAGGGAGAATTTTTCCACCCGAGATCAGTTTGTTCAGGAGTCGGATCTGCTGAGCTGGTTCCAGAGGCTCAATACGGTGAAGCGTCGGTGAGATCAGAGCTGGTTTCCGTCACCCGGGGCGGAGGGGGAAGAGTCTCACCGATGCAGAGGAAGAGGATGTCTGTGGTGCCTTTGCAGGGCTTGATAGCACGAGAGCTTGAGTGCATGTGTGTGTCCAATTTCCACTGGAAGTTGTCACTCAGAGGGGCCCAAACTTGAGGAGTTTTTGTCCCCCTGGGATGCCTTCTCTGCGGCTCTGTTTCCCATTCTGGGTGTATTTCCTGCCATTTTCCGTCGGCTGCCGTTGACCCTGAGTGTGTACAGGAGCATGCCAAGTATGTGAGTGGGAACCAAAGTTTAGCGTTTTTCTTTTGGCGCATACATTTTTCCAACTTCATTCCCTGGGAAGCCACATTCTTCCTTTGAGTCTGAGCTGATTTTAAAGGCTGATTTTTGCTGAAGTTTGTTGTCACGAAATGTCCCCTGCCCGGTCCGACGGTCCCAGGCGGGGCTGTAGATGGTCACTTCGTATTTAAAGGGTAAAATCCACAGAGAAGAAATCAGCTCACTGTGGTTTGAAATCACAAGCACATTTCCCTCCTGGACAACTCCCAATGGGTGATGTCACAGCAGGTGTTCTCCCTCACCTGTGAAAGGCAACGCATCTGATCTGACATCACAAATTGGGGTGTGGCCTCAAGTGTTAAGTTTTAGCCCGCAGAGAGCCGTGCGATCCTTTTCCGCTTTAATGTTGGGCTCCGCAAGCATGTGAAGATATCAGTATTTATTACAATACTTCAGTTACCAAAGTCACATTTTAGTTGAATCATTATAGTGGTGCAATGCTACATATGCAGTATTTTGATTTTGGTCGACTCAGTTTTACTTGTGTATGTAGAGATTGTGCAGCTGACCACAGTGGTGAGATTAGGATGTAACGAGTTGTATTAGTATTAGGCTGCAGAAATGCACATCACAACCTTTTTATATAAGAGTATCTGCCGTTTCCCTTCCTGCATTACACTGCAGCGTCTGTGTCACTATAAACTACTGATTCTCTTCCCAAATCCTGTTATGACAATCAAACGGCTTTTTCTGTTTTTAATTCCGCTCCTCTCTCTCCTCCCTCATTCCCACGGGTGGACATCAACCTCATGACTCTGTATCCCTCCCTGTTGGCCCCTCTGTAATTCCCCTTCTCCACTTCTCTTACTACTTTTCCTTTCCTCCTCTTCATCCTCCAACAGTGAAATGCAGGAGACAAAAAAAAACAAAACCCAAAACGCTTCTTAAAACCAGTTTTGGAAGCTGATGTATTCAGGTTCTGACCCGACACAGCCATGCGTTCAGTGGCGATGGACATCTCAGCTTTCGTTTTGGAGATGTTCTGCAATCCCACTGGTTTTCATCACAGATTCAGGGTCAACATGTTCGCTCCTCCTCCTCCTCCTCCTCCACCATCTATCTCCCCACAGGCAGTGATTCAGAGGGCGGCAGCAGCTTCGGCACGCTGCGCGAGAAGTGCTTTCATTTTTGCAATCATCTGATTTAGTTGTGAGTTAAATTCAGAGTGAATCTCATTCGTAGACTTTCAAAAAAAGAAAACCCAAGTGGATTTATTTATTAAAAGAATAACATCTCCCTGAGGCAAAAAGGCTGTAAGGCTTTGCCTTCTTTTGAATAGATTTGAATTCTCTTCTGCCAAAAAAATCTGAAACATCTGCTACATTTCGGATGGAAACGTGACTACTGCAGCACCTTTAGTGGCCCTACTCCCTGCCAGGTCTGCACACAGCCGTCAGTGCATTTCAGGTCACCATGAAAACCAAATTATCTCGTTCCTGAGTTAATCAGCCGGTGGACAATCTAAATCGGCGTCGGCTCTGGTTTTATCTGAGGTCAAAGTTTATCTACATGAACATTATAGAGAAGTCTTTCCGGGCGGCGCCTTAACTTGTGAAATATTTGACACGCAGCTCCTGAAGGAACATCCCCGCTCGTGATCCATAAAACACTGTCCGACAATAAGAAGCCGTACACGTTGCGAAAAGCTTAATTTCAACAGCGGTTTCTCTCTCTCGCTCATCACATTCTCACATGGCAGGTCAGAAAAAGTTGTATGATTCACTGGTAATTCTCAGTAAAATAGATAACCATCTGTGTGTGTGTGTGTCAGTGTTTTAAGTAAGTGTATGCAGTACAAGTGAGTGTGTTTTCAAGGTCAGTGAGAAACCACAGTAGATGTTCTGCATTTAATGTTTCTGTTGGAGCCCTGAGTGTTTTCACTGCTTTTTGTGCGAGTGTGTGTTCCTGCAGTTCATTAATGTATGTGTGTGTGTGTGTGTGTGTGTATGCTCATTTTTATGTGTGAGCGAGTGTGATTAGTCAGAAGCTAGGATGAGGCGGAGCTTCGGGCCTCTCAGTGGTTTCTGTGGTCAACATGTTCATTAATTACCACAGATTCCTTAATAGAGTTTGTGTGTGCATGAAATGGAAAAGGGAAAGGACCGGGCTCTCTGCCAAAACAGGAAGTTGTTAGTAGGTCCGACTCTCTTACCTGAGTCTACAACTCGCTTTCATTTCCTGAAGAACAACAGCACTTTCTCTCACTGATTGGACTTTCCCCATTTGTACACATGCAGGGATGTAACACACACACACACACACACACACACACACGCTTCGTCATTTTAATCTATTTCCTCTCCCTCCGTCCACTGCAGTTGTTTTTTTTTTTTGTTTTTTTTTGTTAGATTCGTTACCTTGGCAACCTTTGTAGGTTGTAGGTCTCCATGAAATACAACCACTGTATCCTGTGTGTGTGGGTGGATGTCTTGTCTCCCTGTCTCTGGCAGTCCTGCCCTGCTGCTTCATGTTGATTTTTCTTTTTCTAATATCAGTGGCGATTTGTCAAACGACGTGAAGGTGGTGGCGACGGCGGGTGTGAAACGAGTTGAGGCGCACACGCACACAGACACGCACACACACACACACAGGGATTTGTACTATCCTCTGAGTCAGATAAGAAGTATAGAGCAGAGAGAGAGGAAGAAAGTAGTAAAATAAATGGGAGGAAAATTGGATTTATTTTAATTTTATTATATTTTATTTTTAGTTTGTGGCTTTGTTTTGTTTAATTTAATTCATTTATTTCACTATCATGTTTAGTTGTATAAAAATATAAAATAAAAAAGCCGTGAACATTTGACAGAAACGGTAAACGATAAAAGTAAAATAAAATATACATATGTTTTGGTTATATACATATATGACCAAAACGTATAGTCATCTCCAGTTTTACATTGCTGAAAAGAATTATGGATAAAAGTACAAAAATAAGATTGATTTTAAACATTAGCGATGACCAAAATGTATTGCACGCCTGTGAATGTTACCGTTTGTGTGGGTGGTTATCTGTGATTGATTTGAGGTTATAACAGTGACTGATAGTTGTCATGGGTATGAGTGAGTTAACAGGCTGCATCGTGTGTGTGTGTGTGTGTGTGTGTGTGTTTGCACTATGCCAGCTGGTTTTCTCAATGTGTTTCTGTGCAGAGTCTTTTTTTCTGTCTGTAATGGACAAAAGGCTGGCTGTCAACACCAACACGCACAACGTCGGCCAAGGCATGCTGTAATGGGGGACGCAATCACTTCCAGCTGACGGACTGTGTGTGTGTGTGTGGGGGGGGGGAGATGTCGGGCTTGCATTAGAGAGAAGAAGAAGGGCAATATCACTTCATTGTGGAGGGAGTTACATGGACCTGCTTTACATGATGGACAGAAGAGAGCGTGAGAGGGATTGTAGTGTGTGTGCATTTGTGCGTGTGTGCTCAAACAAGGACACAAACGAGGAAAGCAGACGAGGGGACAATCCTGATATGTTTCTCTTCAGGGTCTCAAAACTTCACAGCTTAAAACGTGCAGTGCTTAAAAGCACTTTTGCTCTTCACAGTTGACTTTGTTTATTTGTGGCTGAGAGGGTAGTGCGGTCGTCCATTAACCCCAGGGTTGGTGGTTCGATCCCAGCCCCTGCTCTCCACATGTCGAAGTGTCCCTGGGCAAGACACTGAACCCCAAGTTGCCCCCGGTGGAGGCCAGCATGGCAACTGTGTCCCCATCGGTGTGTGAATGGGTGA
>JAVQJF010005754.1:0-18212 GCA_036023855.1 Gadopsis marmoratus
TCGATTGGCATTTGCCATAGAACACCAGAATTGGCAGGTCCGCCACTGGTGCCCTGTGCTTTTCACAGATGAGAGCAGGTTCACTCTGAGCACATGTGACAAACGTGAAAGGGTCTAGAGAATCCGTGGAGAACGTTATGCTGCCTGTAACATCATTCAGCATGAACGGTTTGATGGTGGGTCAGTGATGGTCTTGGGAGGCATATCCATGGAGGGACGCACAGACCTCTACAGGCTAAACAACGGCACCCTGACTGTAAAATCCTTGGACCCATTGTCAGACCCTACGCTGGTGCAGTGGGTCCTGGGTTCCTCCTGGTGTACGACAATGCCCGGCCTCATGTCGTAAGAGTATGCAGGCAGTTCCTGGAGGATGAAGGAATTGATACCATTGACTGACCCCCATGCTCGCCTGACCTAAATCCAATAGAACACATCTGGGACATTATGTTTCGGTCCATCCGACGCCGCCAGGTTGCACCTCAGACTGATGATGCCCTGGTCCAGGTCTGGGAGGAGATACCCCAGGACACCATCCGTCATCTCATTAGGAGCCCTGATGTTGTCAGGCAGCATACAAGCACGTGGGGGCCATACAAACTACTGAGGACCATTTTAAGTTGCTGCAATGACATTTCAGCAAAATGGACCAGCCTGCTGCATCATTTTATCACTTTGATTTTCAGGGTGTCTTTGAATTCAGCCTCTGTAGGTTGATCATTTTCATTTCCATCAAACGATGTGGCATTCTTTCGTTCCTAACACATTACCCAGTCCATATCAGTATAGATATCCAGCATGATTTTTTTTTCCCCATTGTAATCTGATGTGTCTTCAAAGTGTTCCTTTAATTTTTTTGCACAGTGTACAATGTTGTAGGTTGTACTGTGGGTTCAGATCTTATTGCTCTATCAGCTCCCCTTCATCTTTGTGCCTAATAAACCTGCAATGCGCTCATACCTGAACGAGCTGGTCCTTAAGCTTGAAAATAGGCAGACTCTCTCTCTGCTGCAGGATGGAAAGTTCTGTCTTCTTGCCATACGACACCTGGTTCCCACCAAAGGCATATCTTTTCCACTCTGGAAGATCAATAGGCATAGCGCCGATGCCTCTCATGTTGGCAGCGATCTGCCTTCCTTCATCTGTACAGGAGAGGAACAGTGATTCAGAATGTATGTAATATTCCGGCAAGATCCACCCAATCCTCCTAGAATCTACTACTTTATTTAATCATGATGAACTGCAATGATAATGAACTTTCCAACAAGCTCTTTTTGTATTAGGAGGTAGTAACCAGCGCTGGAAGGAACGCCTCCCTCAGGCTACAGTGGTCACAGCGCATTACGACTCAGTGTGCCAGAGAAAACTCACAGGGAAGCTAGATAATCATCTCCAGTCATGCCATGGTAACAATGTAACAGTGTAATAGGCCCGGCACAAGATAGATGGTTACATTTTATTGTCTAAATTGTAAATCTCTGACACAACATAGATTGATTTTGTCTTTGAATTATTTTCCGGTTGGAAGTAATATTTGTGGCAACGGTTTGTTCCACTGATGCTTGATAATTGATGGAGGAAGCTAAGAGGAGAAGAGGAAGTGACCGAACAAAAGGCTTTTATTCATTGTTGAGAGTTTCGCAAAATAAAAAGCTGAAAGACAGACACCTAGCTGGCCTTATTGCTGTTGGACTAGTAAGTTAGCTGGCTTGCTATGTCTTGCGTTGTTGCATTTGCTTGTTTTTTGGCTGTGTCAGCTTGCCAACAAATGCACATGTGTGGCGCCAAGTTGCAGAAAAATAGCAATTTTTGCACAATGTTGCTTTAAGTCTGCAGCCTCATTTATAAAGTGTTCGCTGGATCATTAAAAAAGGTGCATTGCAGGTCCTTACAGTCGGGCATTGGGTCTGTCCAGTGCTTGTTGAGGCCGGTAGGGATGCAGTCCATCTCGGCTGCGCGAGCCGCCTGCTTCAGCTCTCTCCTCTCCTTAGCAAGTGCGCTCTGCATCATGGCTGCCTGGGAAAGGGAGCCGTCTGGATTCTAATGGACAAAATGAACACGAGTGTTTGGTAAGATGGCAGAGAAACAAATGGAGCATGTTGTCAAACTGCATCTGTATTTACGCCGCAAACACACTAGCACGATATTCTCAGTATGGACATCTTGGCAGAGGCGAAGAGACCAAAGAGGACGCTGACGAAGGAAGCTAAGATGAGAAGAGGAAGTGACCAAGAAAGAGGCGTAGTTCCAGGTGTCTAATCTAATTAATTTCAAATAAATGAAGATAAAAGCTACACAGTATCAGAAAGAAAGAAAAAAGAAAGAGAGGTAAAGATAGAAGTTAAATAAATAAAAAAAAAATAAACATCTTCAATTCTGCCTTGTCTTGTCTCTTTGCCCCTCTTATATATACACTTTTGATACAAGCTTGTATAAGGTATGTCTTGTCTTATAACTACTGCATGTTGTTGAAACATGCTTTTCAGATTGGTGTTGCATTACTGTTCAATGCTAAGCCAGCTTAATGCACGTTTACGGAGGGATACAAAAGGATAAATTCATTTCAGAACATTTTAAAAGCTAACATCTGGTGTTGGTTTTACAGCCATGAACTGAATTTTATTTGTATGAGTTTTTAATATCCACTGGAGGTTGCTGCGACACAATTATTTATTATTTACGCTGAAACACAAAGAAAAGAAAAAGGAGAAGAAATCTTAACTATAACCCTAGTTGTTCTCTTTCGGCAGTTACGCCTGTTGGTGACTGTTAAAACTGTAGCAACAATAAAATTTGTAACTTCAATTACCTTGTTAAAAACTGTTGAAATGTCATCTACTTCATTAAAAATCCTGAATCTGTAAAAGTAAGTTGTATTTAAGTGCTCCACTGGCCATTCTCAACGCATGTACTTTGGAGGCTTCAGGTTTCCACATCAAACTTTTGCAAGTTGAATACTGGACCAGGATTGGCCTCCAAACTATTTCAGATTTTCGATGAGCACATACCCAGACCACAAACAGATGGATATATACCTTTACTATTTTGACTGGGCTCATGTTCATGTTCCATTTAGTCTGTCCCCTCAGAAATGGAGGTTCCTCTTCGACCAGATCAATCTCCAATTCTTCATCTGTGGGGGGGAGTAGTTAGAGAAGAGACATTATCATGCAGTATTGCTTTCATTAGCAAACATTTAAAACTTATTTGTAGAGTTTTACCTTCATCATCATCTATTTTAGGAAGGATTCCCGTCTCCTTGTCAAATTCTGGGAACTCTTCTTTAGGAAGTACATTGGCTGCAATCATCTGAACGGGAGAAACATTTTAACATAAAGTGAGTGGTTAAAAAAAAACAGCCATGGAAGCTGTTTCACATCTCTGTGTGAGTGTTTGATGAATACCTGTTTAATTTCCCACTTTTCAAGGTCAGTTATCTTGGCAAGCCGCTTGCGTTCCATTGGGTTTTCATCTATTTCCAGCACGGCGGCTTCGGCAGGGCGGTCAGGGTTCCTCAAGGCTTCGTCTTCAACTACAATGTCCACATTTCGTCTCCGGTTGGGGTTCAGGTCTTCCCCTGTCTCCTGGTTCACATCCTGGCAAGACAAACCAATGATTCTATTGGACGTTCTATTGGATGTAAGCATTAGATTAACATATTAAACAAATACATTGTAACCAGCAGACTGCAGTTCTCACTTTAACAGGAAATGTCACATAGTGTAAGCCAAATTTCATAACCATAAAACAGTATACTAAACTTACATTTCCTATCATTGTCTAAAAGTGGGGAACGATGCGTGATTTAAATTTCACCTACAGTAACTAACTAATCAACAGGAACGGCAATACGACATCAATGACTCAAATATTTTACTTGTGGGTTTGTAGTATCTCCTTGGATATGTTTTAATCAACTGGTCACTTTTACTGCTGATAGAAAGGACAGTGTGAGAGAAGACCAACGAACCTTTCTTCCACCATTATATACAAGACTCACCTTCATGCTGAGGCTGGCTTTGGTTCCAGTGAACGACAGCACTTTGACCTTCACCTTTTGGCCTTTGGTCACCACGTCAGCTACATTGGCTATACGTCCTTCTTTGCGCAACTCTGAGATGTGCACCAGGCCCTCCCAGCGTCTTCTGCATGACAATGTTAGCATCAGGTTACAAACACCAAAAGAACATCGCAGGCAGAAACTGGCAACAACAAATCTGAATGCAACACAACATCCAATCTAGTGGGTGTTTTTGTTTGTTAACTAAAGTGTTTTATTACAACATGTCTATTAGTGCACCAGGGAAAACTAAATATCTTAAATGTGTTAGAAAAATTTAAATACACTGCACAAAATAAAATTAGGGGAACACTTAAAAGACGCAGTGGATCTCGATGAACGAAATATTCAAGATGAAAATCTTCAATGATATACGTACATTGTGTAATTCGTTGAGAACAAAATGATGCAAGAATGGTCAAAAGGAAACTCGTTGACAGCTGGATTCAAAAATCACACCAAAAATCTAAGTGAAAAATCAATATGGCCCCCATGTGCCTGTCTACACGCCCAACAACGTCGAGGCATGCTCCTGATGAGACGGCGGATGGGGTCCTGAGGAATCTCCTCCCAGACCTGGACCAGGGCATCAGTGAGCTCCTGGACTGTCTGTGGCATCGGCTGCGCCAATACATAACGTCCCACAGGTTCTCAGTTGGATTCAGGTCTGGGGAACATGAGGACCAGTCAATGTAATCAATGCCGTTGGCATCCAGGAACTGCCTACACACTCTGACCATATGAGGTCGGGCATTGTCCTGCACCAGGAGGAACCCAGGGCCCATTGCACCAGCGTAGGGTCTGACAATAGGTCTGAGGATTTCATCCTCAGGTGAATTTGTTTCACAATCACTTACGCTTCCTAACTGGACAGGTGGATATGCCAGAGGTTTTGATTGACGGGGTATTATACTTTGATGATTGATTGTTCCCTCACTTTTTTGAGCAGTGTACATATTATGTGCATGTGTTAGCAAAGATTATTATTATCATTAAATTATCAAATTAATAGAAATAGGCTACAAGACAAAGAAGCAACACTGAAATCCTGAATATTATAACAGAATAAGTTTTTAGACACAACTCTCACTGTGTTGGTGTGCATGGCTGTAAATAGGTCATTGAGATTACTAACCTGAGGCACTCTAGCTGCACAAAACAGCCAAACTGCATAATACTGCTGATTTTGCCGTTATAGATGTCGCCCACAACAGGCTCTTCTGGTGGAGGCCGATCCACAATACGCCAGTGGTCTCTGTCATCCTTGTTGTTGTTGTTCTGGTTGTTGTCGTCTGGGCTTGGTGGCCGGTCGCTCCAGCGAGACGCCCGCTTCCTTCTGCACCCGGGGTTCGTTTGTCCGTCACGATCTCCTGATCTGGAGCGAGAACGACTTCGCTTACGTCCGCTTTCTCGGCCTCTGCCGTCATGTAAAGGCTTGACTGCCCTGAGGAGCAAATGAGGAAGATGTCCAAAATGAGTCCAAATGTTGCCAAAGTGTGGCAGTTATAAAGAGGTCATTCAGCTTTAAAATATATCAGAACATGCACACTGATCTCTTGCTTTATCAGTGAGCGTTGCTTCTCTCACTCTCACTTTTGGGACAAACCCTGTTTTTTTAATTACCCGTTATCAGAGCTTGTTCCGCAGAAGTTAGGCATGAGCATCTCCAGCTCCTTCATGGCTGCTGCAGCGACCTGCTCATCATCTTTATGTGGTGGAATCTGATGGAGCGGTAATAATTACTGACGCCATAAATACTACAAACTGCAGTAGCCTCTTACCAGAAGATACAAAGCTTGGAATGAAAATGACAGGAGGAGAATGCTTTAATTTCCGGTCATTCTTTATGAAGAAAGTGTCACCAAATGAGCCTTACCATCCACACAGGTGCATCTGGTTTACACAGAGAAGGGCATTTCTCCTTCAGCTTGGCCTCTGGCTGATGAGCTGGGACACACAACAAAGATAAAGGGATTTAACTGTAGACCTACTGCTGTAAAACAGGAGGGATTATTACATAAAAAAGTAAAAAGAGTCGCTACCTTTACTTGTAGATGGTGAGGGTCGCATAGTATTAATGAGTCTGAGTAAATTACCAACAAAGGTATCCTGAAAAATAAATATGGGTTTGATGAGAAGACACAATGATACAAACATGATAATGAAGGTGTTTGTTAAGCTGCACACTTACTGTAAAGTCTGCTCCATTTTCAGACAGAACTGCTCTGAATTCCTCAAATGTTCGGTGTTTTTCGGCCAGACTGATGATAAATTCAGCTGCAAAACAGCAACTGGTGTTTAGCAAGCATTATCACGCCTGGTTCTTATTAAGCAAGTTAGCTTGCAATGTAGGTGAGAAAACCCTGCTGTCATGTGACGCAGCCTTACCCAGATACTTTTCGCGTATCCCGAGATGATTCTCCAACTCCGTGCACACCTTTGACACCAAAGATAAATATTCAAGACGTTTTATTTCGTCTTCAGCAGCCATTTCTCTGCTTGTTGTTGTTTTTGCCCTGAGCAGGAAGTGCTTCTACTTCGCCTTGTTAAGTTTGAGCTCCAACGATGTGTTTCACTGTTGCTGCCCCCTACCGGCCAACAACGAATGTAACTAGTACATTCACTCAGGTACCCTACTACATTAATTTGACGGCTACAGTAATAGTTTCTTTTAAAATGATTATGATTCTTAAAGAAATATAATGCATTCTTGTAAATTATACATTACTCATATTTCTTTCAACCAGCTGCTACATTAAAATGGTGTTTACTCATTAATACATCAGTACAAACAATCTAAACAGGCACCACATTTTACTGCATAGCAAGTACTTTTAATATCAATACATTTGTGTGCAGTTAGCTGATATTCCCATAATCCTCTGCTGTGGATATAGGTAGTGTGGCTCGATTTCAACAGTGTTTTGTGCAGGTATTTGCTTAGACTGGACACGTGTATTTAACAGGTATTGCTTCATGTGACGCTGACAAGAGCAAATATATAATATATGGTGCTGATATTGACTGTGGCCAGTAATGGAACTTTGGTATTCTCTATGGTTATAGCTAAATATTAGCATAATGTACTGTATATTAACATTAAACCAATTACGTCCAGTTTAAAGTGTTCCATACGGTTGTGTCGTCACTTTTATTTTTCCCCATTCAAATGTCTTAGTTTTGTATTTTGAATGTTTTGTATGGCTACACCACCACAATCTCCCTGTCAGAACTAGAAAGTATCTACTGTACCATTCCTTCTACTTTAAATTCACACAGGCTTAAGAAAATTGCATTTAATGAGGACACATTTTCATAGTTCCACTGGCAAGTATAGCAAAGCAACAGTTTCAGATACGCAAGTGAGTGAAGTTGCAGTTGTAGTACAAAATCTATCAAACATACTGTATATGCTGTTTCATCCTTACAGTCCGACACATTTGTTGACTAGCAAAACATAAAGACTCCATTATCAGGTCCTTATTTAGGCATGGCATTATGCTATTACAATTTAGTCAAAATAAATACTTCACTTTTGTGCCAAATCTCCTCACAGAAGATTAACTATAAAACAGCCATTTCAAAAGACAGATGGATGTTTTCTTTTTGTTCCTGTATTAGTGCTCTGAAAAGTAAATTGCTCTGGGTTTTCTAAAATAATGACACTAAAATTCCCACCCAAATCCGACAGACAGGTTAATTTAGGAACGGCTGGGGAAAATGTATGATGTGTACAAATTTAAAAAAAAGGAGTGAATACACAGCTTGAAGATGAGTAGTAATGACAAAGACTAACCACCAGGGTCTGATCACATGTCCACTGCTGGTACAGGACATGCCTCTGACATTATCATCACTGTCAAAACAGTTTTGTTTTGCATTTGTAACGTCACACGTATCAACGCCTTCGGAAGGCACGAGAGATTCTCCAAGCGTTGGGTTCCTCGTAACGGTTGTACAGAGGCTCAAGGCGCTGTTGTTTCTTCTGCTTGCTGAGGCGTGTGGGGTCGGACACTTTGAAAAAGGCAGGCGAAAACTCCACCAGCCAACGAGGGTCGATGGTGGTCACCTCCCGCATGTACTCCTTGGTGGTCAGCACCAACTCATGGTACACAACCCTGAGGATAAGAGAGGCAGGGCGTTACAAGGCGATTTTTACATTTGGAAAATAACTATTAGAAAGGGACATTTATTTCTTGTTTGACTGCTAAAAAGGTTGAACTGAAGTGACGTCATACCACTCAGGCTGGCGGTTGAACAGAGCACTAGAGGGGTGGATGTATACAACTTGCTGGTCTATAAGGGTGCGGTAGCCCTCTTGAGGATCCTTTTTGGCTGCATTCCTGAAGAAGCCACTGCAGATGGCTTTCTGGACACGTACTGTGGCTTTGCCACAAGATACCACATCCAGCTTATGCCTAAAGAGAAGAGAGCATGTTGGAGGTTCATGAGAAACCAGAAATATATTAAGGTTGTTTGAGATTCAGTATTGTTATCTTGACAGTTATACCTGTCCATGATACCCAGCATCTGTTTGCGGATGTCCTGGGCTCTGCGCAGGGAGCGAGCCTGGATAAAGTTCTCATAGCACCAGGGGTTGGAGAACTTATTGTTCTTCCAGGAGTTGTAGACCGCCAGCAGGGTCAGGTGATCACCCTCAGGTTGGTGAAACTTTGCCTTCTTCTGATCAGCCAAGGCCTGCTTGTCCTTTAGCACGAAAAGAAAAATAAATAATCAAATGAAGAAAGAAAAACAACAAACAATTAAGGCACTGTATGGTTGGATCATTACACAAGGAAAATTGACATCAAATGATGAGCGGACAAACTGTCACAAGATGATATTTAAACTTGAGTACATTTTTTTAAAGCAAAGAAGGGGACCTTTAAAACTGCCTGAATACTTCTTTTCAACTCGTTCTGTGAGAATCCCTGAGACAGCAATTCATTATTAAAGAAAAACTTATAAAATATCCATTTAGTTTCCACGGACTGCGACGGGCACAGCAATAGAATATCCCTAATCAACAAAAATGAAAACACTCCCCTTGATCATAATGAATTTTGACCTGGGTCATGAAATATATTAGAAACTGGCCCCTCAGAAAAAATGCTTTTTATTCAGTCATGTTGAAAATAAAGTTTAGTGGTGGACATACCTTAGGCCTGTAGAAGACATTCTGCACAGACAGCATTGACACGATGGTGAGCATCTCTTCACTGCAGCCCAGATGGACAGACATGATCAACATCTTACACAGCATCGGCTCCAGAGGGAACTCAGCCATCTAGAAGAGAGAAGATCAAAATTATTGGAGCAATTTTAAATAAAAACGAAAAGAGGGAAATGAAGGGCAGAACAGAAAAAACAAAGTGCATAAATATGATTTGATGAAGTCTTTGCAGTTTTGAGGGAAACCACCAGTTAAAAGCATTCCTCACCCTTCTCCCCAGCCGTGTGAGTAAGCCCTCATCATCCAGAGCTCCCAGAGTGTAGAGCTGCTCCATGGCCGTGATCAGAGTCTCCATGGGAGGAGCGTCCATGAAGTCAAAAGACAGGAGGTCATTGATGCCCATTGCCTGGTGGAGGAAACCACAATGTCGTATGTTAATGGTTTTAATTAAAACCTGAACTTATGCTGCAAGTTTTGGTTTTTATTTATTTTTTTTATACTGCACTGCAAACCTGTATAACCAGAATTAGTAGATTTGTCTCTGATGAACTAATTACCTCATAAAGCAGGGCTGGCCACAATCGTAAAACTAGAACTGGTTTGACAAATAATAAGTATGGGAAAAGATTAAGTAGATTCTTAAACTATGTGTGACTATATGTTTCAATTAATGTGACTTAAAATCATTTTATTTGAGATAAAGTGGCACTATAGAATGAAACACAAATGCCTGTGATTTCACTTAAATACACCGTCTCATGTGGCCATAAAAGCTCCTCTATGGCCGCCATATTCATACCCGATATCCAAGATACATTTCTACTTAGTGCTCACTGTGTAGGATAAGAAGTAAGCCTGACACGTTGGCTGCAGAGTGACCGTTTACCTTCAGAGACAGCACGGTACTGGCCAAGTTGGTTCTCTGGATCTCAGGAACGTTGGTGGTTAGCATCTCGTCTCTGTAGGCTCTCTCAGTGTAGAGTCTGTAACATTTCCCTGGGCCTGTTCTGCCGGCGCGACCTGCCCTCTGCTTGGCCTGGGCCTGAAATTGAAAACAGACATTTGGAAGAAAGAAAAAAAACAATTCCGTACCCATCAATAGCCATGCAGTATCGAGCACATCAAGTACATCACAAAAAGATTCTACCTGTGAGATGGGAGTCACCACTAGCTGGTCAATGCCAGTCTTAGAGTTGTAGACCTTTTGCTTGACAAAGCCAGGATCCACTACGTAATAGATTCCATCGATGGTCAAAGACGTCTCTGCAATGTTTGTGGCAATGACCACCTTTGGGGAAGAAATAAAAAGATTATTCCACATTTGCGCCCAACGCGTTTCAAACAGATGGACATACAACAAGATCATTGCCTATTAAACTCGGCTTGGGCCTACCCTCGTTACCTTTTACCATATGGTTTTAGAAACGGCAGTGTAGGCCAGTGAAGTGAAGGCTTTTGTAAGACCATAAGAAGTACAGGGTACATGTAGGAACCCCGATGTTAAATTCCAGACCTTTAAAGACTGTTTCAACATATTTTAAGACCGCAACGCCACAAGTTGTAACAGGCTATCAGCATCACACCGTAGCTTACATTTATTTTGAGATTGCAGTCTTAGTTTGACCTATTTCAGATCTACCGGGGGGGAGGGACAAAACTCATGGAAATAAAGTAGTTTATTATGTAAAGCATAAAGGTTTATTAAAAAAGTAGAAATAGTCACAAAGTCACACTCTCTCTCACACACACTCACATTAACATTTCTATTTGGCCTAAGAAATACAACATTGACCATAAATTACATTAAATCACAGGTAGTCTGTCTGAATCTATGTTCCACAAAATAATCTCGCAAAACACTGATTAAGATGTTTTAAAACGTTTCAACGGTCTTCATTTTTGCTAAACTGATTTAATACCTTTTAATAATTTAAGACCGCACGGACACCCTGACGTAGCAAACTATAAGGGGTCAATTGAAAATGGGACAAAATCACAAGCAAGGAGTGAATACATTGCAGGACATTTCATACCCAAAAAAAGGACCATCACACACACACACACACACACACACACACACACACACACACAGAAAGAGAATATAATTTCCAGAACTAGTGTATTTTTGGACTACCATGCATCAAACATAGACCATAAATGGATAAAGATTGTAACATGCCATTTTAAGTACAGTACAATTTTCTAATAGATACGTATATTATGATATGTTTGAAAGATTACTGGTAAATTCACCTTTCTGCTGCCCGGAGGCGCAGGGTCAAAGATCCTGGTCTGCATCTCACTGGGCAGGGCAGAATAAACTGGCAGAATAATCAGCTCAGGGACATCAGGCCCCAGCGACTTCATTCTCTCATACAGGATCTCACAAGCGGTGTCGATCTCTTCTTGTCCCGTCAGAAACACCAGGATGTCACCTGGACAGAGACAAGGGGAAGACAGAGGTTGACATGGACTGAGGTTTGGGGTCTACGGGGGAAAAAATACCTGCGTTTTCAAGATTTATAAATCATACCTGGAGGTTCGGTCAGATGAATCTGCATAACTGTGATGAGACTGGCATCCAGGTAGTCTGTCTCAGGTTCTTTGGTGTACAGAACCTCCACTGGATAAGTTCTTCCTGGGATGGTGAAGATGGGAGCTTCATAGAAATACTGGGAGAACTTCACAGCGTCCAGCGTAGCAGATGTTACAATCAGCTTCATGTCAGTGCGCTTCTGTACAGTCTTGAGACAGGTAGGCAAAAGAGACGGTATGTTTCTTTTTGTCCGTCACAAGTAACCCAACTTTTCCCCCCTGAATGTATGAACATACATCAAGTCTCTGCTCCTCTTGCTTACCTTCTTGAGCAAACCAAAGAGAACGTCAGTGTGAATAGTCCTCTCGTGAGCTTCATCCAACATGATAATGGCATACTGGCCCAACTCAGAGTCAATCAGGCATTCTCTCAACAGCATACCGTCTGTCATGTACTTGATCACAGTCTCAGGGCTGGTGCAGTCCTCAAAACGGATGGTGTAACCCACCTGGACCAAAGAATGTTTGTTTTAGCCCTCTGAAGATTTAACAACGCGATTACAAAATATCAACATACCATTATTATCAATGGGAGCACAGTAAGGGACGAGTCACTCACCTCTTGGCCTAGACAGCAACCATACTCCTCAGAGACTCTCTTGGCCACCGACATGGCAGCTACACGACGGGGCTGCGTGCAGCCAATCTTCCCCCTGGTGGTGTAACCTGCCTCCGCCAGGTACTGAGTGATCTGCGTGGTCTTACCAGAACCCGTCTCTCCAATCACAATCAGGATCTGGTTGTCATGAACAGCCTGCGACAGATTAACACAGAGAGAATGTTACATGCTGGCTCCTGAGGCAGCCATCCATTCCCCTTTTGAATTTTATCTTGGCTTGAAAACGGGAATAAAAGTTATGCCAGTAGAAGAAAGATACTGCAACCATCTGCACTGTGGCCTTTGAACTGTAATTTTTCTTTAGTCACATTTCTGAAGGGGTTGTTCGTTATCATACTTTGTCAGCACCAGAGAAAAGCAAATTAAACAAAAATGAGCACATCTAGTCATTTACATTTGGCAGATGATTCCATTCAGTGCCCCTCAAAGCATAAATGTACTGAAGCATCATCATCTGCTCTGCGTCTGTGTCTTAGACCCCATCCCAACTAGTTAGTACTTCCTTACTTGATATGATCAATATGTCCTTATTAATAGGCTATGTACCACAGTCCTTTAAAGTAGCTGTAATTAAACCTCTTCTTAAAAAGCCCACTCTTGATCCAGGGGTTTTTATCAAACTATAGACCCATTTCTAACCCTCCCTTTCTCTCTAAGATCCTTGAGAAAGCAGTTGCCAATCAGCTGTATGACTTCCTGCACAACAATAAGTTGTTTGAGGATTTTCATTTTCACAGAGACAGCACTGTCTTGTCTCTGTACTTGTCTTGTTAGGTCTTAGTGCTGCTTTCGATACCACTGACCATCACATTCTATTGCAGAGACTGGAACATTTACTTGGCATTAAAGGCACCGGACTTAGCTGGTTCAAGTCCTATTTATCATATTGATCGGTTTGTACATGTTAATGGTGAATCCAACAAGAAGTCTCCCTTTGGGTTTTGCTTTTAAACTGACGAACCTGAATGAGCTGCTCCTTCAGCTTGTAGATGGGCAGACTCTCCCTCTGCTCCAGGATGGACAGCTGGGTCTTCTTTCCATAGGAGGCCTTGTTGCCTCCAAAAGCATGCTTCTTCCACTCTGGGATGTCATTGGGCATCATTCCAATGCCTCTCATGTTGGCTGCAATTTGCCTACCGTCAGCTGTAAAAGAGAAGAAGTGTGCTTGATAAAAAATTGTTTTTTCTTCATTAACAGTAAAATATCACACGGACAGATCTGTACAGTTATGGAAGAATAATGCCCGCCCCTGGAAACTCTCTAGACCCCCTGGGGCCATGGAGGGCATATAAGCACAGTGACTGAACCATGGCAAGACCATTGCATCCGGCCAGATATGGGACTGTAGGAAGCCAGATAACCATCTCCAGTACCGGCAAGCCTGAGGGGTTCTGTCTGCCACCACAGAGAGTCTCATGTCCGACACAGACTGGTCTGTGGTTTTGATAATGCAGGGCAAACACACAGAGCCTTCCAAGATGGATAGTGATATTTAAAGCATAAGCAACAAAAGCAAAGATAAAAAGTTAAAAGAAATAATTATATACAATCTGAAAATAGAGGTTAAGATGATCAATGTGTTAAGCTGGGAAGTGTTTTTTTGGCTACACGCTGTTTTGATGAATTGTGCATCAACAACATCTGCGACTTAACGTGCACATCTAATGGATTTCTAACCGTCTGGCAGCGGGTCGACCCAGTGCTTATTCAGCCCCATGGGGATGGAGTCCATCTCTGCCTCTCGAGCAGCCTGCTTCAGCTCTCGTCTCTCCTTAGCCAGAGCGCTCTGCATCATGGCCGCTTGAGACAAAGAGCCGTCTGGATTCTATGGGAAGAGGGAAACACAGGACCATGTCACCATAGTGTACATTTTATTTGGCTACAGATGCAGTGTATATTTAAATTCTCTGAAAATGTGTGTTGAACAGCTCTTAGTTAAACAAATATTTTTTCAGAAAAGAATCAACTTTCTAGTAATAGCTCTACTAAATATCCTCAAGTTGACACCGACATATCAGATGAAATGTGACACAGAACTGCAAAAAGTTAAGTGTCAAAATTAAGTCTAACCTAAACGGCATATTTCAGTTACCTTACCTTGACAATCTTGACAGGGCTCATGTCCATGCTTTGTTTGGTGTGTCCCCTCAGGAATGGGGGTTCCTCCTCAACCAGCTCAATTTCCAAATCTTCATCTGAATCGTAGCAAACAAGATCAATAAGCAAGCAGTCCACTCCAAGTCATATTTCATAAAAATGTGACTGGAGTCAGCAGTCACACATGGTGCTTTGAGCTAACTGCTAACAGCAGAATGCTAACATGCGCACAATGACAACTGCATTCACTACATTCACTGGCTTAGAGTGTTAGCATGCTAACTTTTGCTAATTAGCATTAAACACAAAGTGCAACTGAGGCTGATGGAAATGTCATTAGTTTTGGAGGTAATTAAAATGTTGACCTAATGGTGGTGCTATATGAAAAGTTAAAGGTTCACCAATGTTATTGCAACAGTCAGTGTTATCCATAGAGGCACGCCACTAGCAAGACTAAAAACAGCAAAAAATGAATTATTAATTACATAACTGTGGTTTTGTTTGTGTATTCGCTGTTTAGAGACTCACGTATTTAAGATGAACAGTGACAATAATCATGTGTTGCAAGCTTTTGATTTGTTTTTGTCATTTACAACTTTAAAACGTGCTTAATGGCATTTTGCATAAACACAAGAAACCCTGTCATTGTGTTTAACTAAAGAAGCACACGAGTAAAAATGGTACTGTGTTATTAAACTGGTTCTGTGATGGTTGAAATCAATTCATTTCTTACCTTCTTCATCATCAACTTTAGGAAGAATCCCCGTCTCATCATCAAAATCAGGGAATTCTTCTTTGGACAAGACGTTGGCAGCAATCATCTGAGGGCAGACAAAGAGCATGAGTATTGGGCATGTGACAAAATAAGCCTCCTTAATGATCTAAGCATCTTACTGCCACCTTAAACGTGTGCAGAAATCCATAGTGTATAGGACTCACCTGTTTGATCTCCCACTTCTCTGGGTCAGAGATTTTGGTGAGTCTCTTGCGCTCCAGGGTGTCGTCCTGCTCCAGCTCAGGGGCGTGGCCCAGGTTCAGGTTGCTCGGCCGGTCGGGGTTCCTCATGGAGATCTCCTCCCCTCCGTCTGGGCCTACGTTCCTCCTCCTGTTGGGGTTCAGATCTTCGCCCGTTTCCTGGTCCACATCCTGGCAGAGGGGGGGGGGTGTGATTAGGCAATTTACATGCTGGCAATACAGGAGATAACAGTTTACCCTGAGAGAAGATCCCATGATGATAGAATGTAGCATTTCCAGGTATACTCTCCAATATCTGTCATGTCAGAGAGGCTTAATCACTAATTTACACTGTGATGAAAGAATAATGACATGGCCCCCTTCCTCACCTGACCTAAACCCTATTGAGAACTTGTGGGCCCTTCTTAAACGGGGGTTTTACGGTGAAGGAAAACAGTACGCTCCTCTCCGAACAGCGTTTGGGAGGCTGCTGCACAAAAAGTTGATTGTCAACAGACTAACAAACTGACAGACTCCATGAATGGAAGGCATATGTTGTTGAAAAGAAGGGTGGCTATACTGGTCGCTGATAGTTCTTTTTTGTTTTTTTTTTTTAAATGTCAGAAATGTTTATTTGTAAATTTAAAGTTGTTTGTTTATTATTCTCACATTAACAGATGAAACTAAACATGTGAGATGTGAAAATTGTCATTTGTATTTAGTTGCATAATAATTGTGCACATAGATATTCTCCTAAGAAAGGTTTGAGGTTTATTAACATTTTGGATTGACTGAGAGCACTGTCGTTCAATAATAACATTAATGCTCAAAAATACAACTTGCCTGATAATTGTGCACACATTGTAGTTGATAATTTCTCAGAAGCTCAAACCACTACCTGCTCTGCTATGAAGGGAATATCAGGTTAAATTGAACACACTCTTACGTCTGAATTCTGCACACACGTTGAATTGACTCATTTTTCATTTTAACTGCACAGAAATCTGATCAACAGCTTGTGTGTTCCTCTCACCTTCATACTGAGGCTGGTCTTAGAGCCAGTGAATGAGAGCACCTTGACCTTGACTCTTTGGCCTTTGCTGACAACATCGGCCACGTTGGCCACACGGCCCTCTCTACGCAGCTCGGAAATGTGGACCAAACCCTCCCATCGTTTCCTACGTGCAGAGAACAACAATGTTGACTTTACTTGCACAGTAACAGACAAAATATAGCTCCTTATTTTTGCAACTTATGCTAACATAGGAATTAATATGCAACCAGAGCCCAGCCCTGAACAATTGCATGTAATTTATAGAATTGATGTTTTTGATGGGACAAAATAATGTTTCACTAGTAACAGTATGCTAAGCTGCCACCCTGAGGTTGTGTTACTGCACTTTTATAATTCACTACTGACCTTAGTCCCTCCAGCTGAACAAAGCATCCAAACTGCATGATACTGGTGACTTTGCCGTTGTAGATGTCACCAACAGAAGGCTCCTCTGGTGGAGGGCGGTCCACATGTTTGTCCTTCCAGCGGTCAGAGTCTCTGTCTTGGTCCTTTTTTGGGCTAGGTGAGCGCTCACTCCAGCGGGAAGATTTGTCTCTTCTTTTACCGCGATCTCGGTCTCTCTCTCTGTCTCTGTGCCGATCACGATCTCTGGAGCGAGACCTAGACCTGGAGTGGGAACGATGCCGCCTCTTCCTGTCCTTCTCCCGATCTCTGTCTCGGTCCCGGTCTCTGTGTCGGTCTCTTTCTCTGCTTCTGGTGCGACTTCGGCTCTGGCGTCTGCTCTTTTCCGACCTGCGAGAATAAGTGTGAATCCATAAAAGTAAGTATGCTACCGTTTACACGTAATAAAAAAAAGTTGAATTCACATAATGGGGCGGCTGTGGCTGAGAGGATAGTGCGGTTTAATATTAAACAAGAAAGAACATCGCAGTAAGATGTCAAATTTATATTTCAAGAAAGGAAATAAAAATGCGATTAGTGTCCGTAGTTGTCTTACCTGCTCTTGCTGCTTTTGGAGTCTGTCCCGCTGACACTGGGCATAAACATCTCCAGCTCTTTCATGGCATCAGCTGCTACTTTCACGTCATCTTCATCTAGTAGCTTCTGAGAAAGACAATCAAGCAAAATAATTAGCAGCACAGGAGCATTAATGTTTCACTGGTTAACATCTTTGTTTAGTTTTCCAAGCAAAAACATTTAATATTATTCACAAAGGCTGATTTTAATATCAAATTAAACAACATGCAGCAGCAATGTTAGGAGTTCATGAGTTTTGTAAACACGGGCAACTCATTATGCTACAGGCACGTTGCTCACAAGTACATGACTCCTAATACTCCTACTACATGCTCGAAAACACATATCACATGACCATTCACGTGCACTGGGCATGCCGATGTATACAGGAAGCAGACAATCTACTCCGTGGTTGGTTGCAGAAAATACAACAAATGAAGAACAGCAAGGGAGAAAAGTAAGAGCAGAGATTTCTCTGCTTGGACCAACGACGACGTGGAACTGTTACAGAGTATAAGTGTTAAAGCCACGTACCTTTGGTGCTGGATCATTTGGTCTGCACAGTGCAGGAAACAGCTCCTTCAGCTTATCCTTTTCGGTCTTCGGCTTGACCAAAGCCTCGGAGGCTGAAAATTGACAGTTGACATCCATTAATAGTAGTTTTGATTATTCCCAACAGATA
>JAVQJF010005767.1:0-14509 GCA_036023855.1 Gadopsis marmoratus
ACACACACACACACACACACACACACACACACACACACACACACACACACACACACACACACACTCCTGGCCTGCCGGTGTTCAATCAGTCTTTACTCTTCTAAAATCTCCTGTAACAGCTGACGTGAGTGAGATTCTGGACCCATTAGCTGGTGTGCTAAGACAAAAAAGTCTGTCGAATGTTTCATGACCGCGAGCCTTTATGATATCAATAATAACTGAGAAGGTCTTCTTTACTGTAATTAACGTCAGAAACACCAAAGTGCTGTAACTGTTATTTTTAGACTCTTAGAAAAATAATATATCAGCTTTGAAAATATCCGTCCGTGACGCTTCCTGGAACCCTTCTCTGTGCATGTGAGTGTGTGGGGGGAAGCACACGTATACCGAGCTGTACAGCTGACCCCAATGACAGCTGGTTAGAGATGTTCACTTCTAGACAAAAGCACACAAAAAATAACTAAATAAGACATCGGCAGCAAACCAGGAAACTTACAGGCTGCACACTCCTCAAAAGATCTTAATTTAACAACAGAAAAAAAAAAAAAAAAGATCTGCATCAAAAACTACACATAGCATGAAACACTCGGTGCATACTGAATGTATGTGCAACTGCAGCAGAAAAGAAAAAAAAAAGCCCAAATGAAATCCTATTTAAGTTTCAGCACAAACAAAGCGATTCACTTGTTTCTTGGCCAGTGAGCGAATGTTTCCACCAAATGTGTTACTAAGCTTTTGTTACACAGCGCAAACAAACAGGGCTGAGAACACGAGCTGCTTGGCAGAGGCAACACCACCAACATCAGCTGGCCTGCGAAAGGTCCTTGCAAATGGATCTCAGGCCTGGCAGTTACACGGGGAAGGAGCTAGCAAAAATACTGCGGCCTCCCGGAGACGCCAACACATGGAGATGCTGGTCACTCTGGCAGGCTCAATAAAACAGGAGAAAACAATAAAGGCTGCCAGCTAGCTCCCTGGGCTTCCACACGAATTGGCTTAGCAACCAGTGAATCACGGCTGGCCGCCTTTTATGGAAACTATCCGCACGGTCGCAACTTATCTTTGACTGCTCCGATGAAAATGCCAATTGTGTGCGAGCTAACAACGTACTGAAAACGCCGACTTGACCACTTGATACCTGTGAAGTGTGTTTGTGTAAAACCAATTGTCAGGCTGTTAGGAAAATCACATAGGGGCACTAATGAAATTCTTTCCCGACTGTAACGACCACAGCCACCGTCGAGCCTCCTTTGAAGGGTTTAAGGAGTCACCCAGTCTTCTTAAATGTCAAAGTCTTTGTGGGGCTTAAAGACGGACACTGTAGCCATGGGTGGGATGGTGCTGTGTGGGGCGGGCGGTGTTAAGGTGTAATCATCACCCCTGGGCGGGAGCGGAGAAAGAATGAGAAAGAGACAAAGTGATGCATTCTTCTCATACCGTGAGAGCATTTAGGGGATGAGAGGCGACGAGGCATTAATGCAGATTAGCACTGCAGGAACTCACAGCCACACACACACACTCGTCTACGTACATGACATGACATGACGTCGCGTCACAGCAAAAGTTCAAGGTTTTTTTTTTTACCAGACGGCCAGCGTTGATGAACTGGCAAAATCTGAAATGTTGAAGTTTGCTTCACTACTGTTGGATTAGACAACAAAAGCCGAACCCAGCAGGTGGGTTAGTTTTCGCTGATTTGCAGGTAAAAAGGCGTCTAAGGTGTCCATCAAAACTGGGATCAATTTGGCTGAAAAGTTGTTGTTTTTTTATATATATTTCTAGTTTACTTATAACCATTGTTTTATTTTCACCAGCCCTTACAGCATGTGCTGGACATATATTCTTTTAGAAAAAGCTGTACCAAAGCAACCAACAGCAACAGTGCATGCACTGCACCTTTATCGTGCACCGGTTTACAAGCGAGGCGTCACCACAGTAGATGTCAGATTAGTCTGAAGGTACACGCTTTGTTCCAATAAAGACAAATCTGAATGCTGGGGCATATGATGATATTTTAGAAAGGCTCTTTCCCGTTTCAACATGACAAGGCCCCCCATACACAAAGCCACGTCCATAAACAATTGGCTTTCCCATTTTTGGTGTGGGAACACCTGACCGGCCTGCGCAGTGCCCTGACCTCCACCGACAGGACGGCTGCGGTCTTACTTCTTCTCCTGAACACTTTTCGCTGACCTCGACGGAAAACGCCGCGAGGTCAAGGAGAACTCATGAGGACAGAATCTCACTGCACTCACGGCGGCATCATCTCCTTTCCTTCGGTAAAGGATGGTAGATAAGAAGGGAAGCATTGAAGCACCTTTCCTTAGCATTCAGAGAATTCGTCCAGCTCTCATCGTGGCTGCCACCTCACTCAGTCAGGAACCTTCCTGAGCAAAAAACACTATTCGACCGCAGCGCAGGTCACAACATCCAGCATCAGCGTCGGACTTCACTAATGCGCTCTTTGGTCTAAAATACCTTCCCTCTTTTCTCTCCACCTTTTATATCTTTTCTCCCTTTCCTCTTCTCCACCCAGGCATGATTCATACGAACCTCGCCCCCTCTTTTTTCCATCCTTGCGTGCCTCTTCTTACCTCTAACTTTTCTTCCGACTCCACCTCCAATCCAACAGGTCCCTTCCAAAACACGAGTTCAGCCCCCTACATACTCTGCCTCAGCTGTTTGACTTCCAGGACCCATCGAAATACTCCTTATTTTTTGGCTATTTTTAGCATAACAATAAAGCTCAACAAAAAGGAAACACTTCCCAGTATTTCCAGACATTTCACATTAAATGTGCTCCTGGGGAGGGGGAACTGTTCCATCAACAGAGGCCTGCCAAAGCAAATGGAATCCAGAGGAAACAATAGCATGAACACGCTGAGTTTTTTCACGAGCTGCTTTTTGAAACGGACGCTGAAATCAGTATTTAAAGGAAAAAAAAAAAAAAAAAAAGAGAAAGTCTGTGACATTTGAAATAAAGAGTGGTTTTGTTGGTTTTTCAGGGTAAAGTAATATCTTCCAGAAATATTGCAGAGGCTGGAAACAGATGCCTGGAAGGAGCAGGGGGATGAACAGGGCTCGTCTGGAAAAGGCCCAGATGTCCTTACGTCAAGTCAGCGCTCTGTTAGCAGCTGGAGAACACAGGATGTGATGCTACAGTTCAGACTGTGACTAAATTCATAACGTAGTCACTGTCTGTGAATTGTGTTAAATGGCGTTGCAGTCTTACAACAAATGAATGAAAAATCAGACCGCGTCTGGTATTCCTGACAGCTTTTCGGCGCTGAACGTATGGAGGAGTTGAAAATCAAATCGTTCTACCCAAGTGCATCAAACAGCACCGCTCACGGCTCTCGCAGAGGGAAAAAAACCAAGTGAACTCGTAGAGCCAAACAAGTTCAGGTCTGGTTGTTGTTTGGAACCGTGTGTGTGCGTTTACCTGTCGGCGAGCTGTAGGACATGGTGATGTCTCCGGCCAGGTCAGCAGGCGGGTAGCGGCCGTTGAGGAAAGCCGAGAACGCCACAACTGTGGAGGAACCAAGGCCTGACGAGAGAGGGCAAAGATACGCTTACATTAACGTGAAAACGGAAAGTTCTAACGTCACTTTCTGCGGTTCCACTAGCTTGTGTTGAAATTCAAAGGTTAGCATCCCCAAAAAAATCCTGTTTTTTCCCCTCCCTGTCCCGTCATAGCTCGCCATTTGACTGGCACAAAGCAGGGCTTATCAATACCTCAATACTTGTTTTATTGCTACGGGCATTTTACTACTTTATTGTACAGCTGAAAGTAGATAAATGACAGGTAATGGCAGGAGAGAAATACACCGAGAGAGAGAGAGAGAGAGAGAGAGAGAGAGAGAGAGAGCAAGGATCAAATACAGACGGAGAGGAAAGGATATATTACAGCTAATGGCTTCATGCAGTCTCACACACACACACAGGGCGGTGTGGGGGTGTATTGGGGCGGGATGGACTCGCCCTGTTAGAGGTGTCTGAACCCCAAGTGTGTGTGTGTGTGTGTGTGTGTGTGTGTGTGTGTGTGTGTGTGTGTGTGTGTGTGTGTGTGTGTGTGTCATAATGGGAAAAGTGCATGTGAAATAAATGAAAGTGAGGGGAAAAGATTTGTTTCTGAACTACGTGTAACACTGTTTTCCTAAATGCATTTAGGAAAACAGTCCAGAATCTCCCGGAACGTCCACGTCACACACACACACACACACACACACACACGCAGAGAGCCTCTCGAGTTGAGGAGAGACAGGGCAAGAGGAGGCGAGATGGATGAGCGGAGATGAAAGGCTAGACGACGACACCTCCCCTCCCGCAGACAGAAGACAAGATAAACAGTAAAACGCAGACAGAGACTTTCTCCACACTCTGTCAAGTCGCCCTGACAGCGTGACCTCCTCTCTCCATTCTTTCCTTCTCCTTCTCCCACACTACCCTCCCCTCTCCTCTCCAGCAGCCACCCCCTTGTTCTTCCCCCTCAGCCCCCTCGCATGCACCTCTCCTCCTCTTCATCTTTCCTTCTAAATCACCACTAGACCCCCGACTAACAGGCCAGTAGTGAAATCAACACAGAGAGATTATTTTACAATGTATCTGCCAATATTCATTTTCTGATTCGAAAATTTCTAAGTTTCAAACCACTGTCATGTCTCTATTTATTAAAATACGCAGCCGGAGCTAAATAACGTAGCTTAAGCCTGGAAGCCTGGAATTAAGCCTGGAAGCAGGGGGAAGCAGCTAGCCTGGCTCTGTCCGAAAGGTAAAAAAAAAGAAAAGAAAAAGACGCCTACCATCATCACCTTTAAAGTTCAGCAAAAAATAATTTGTGGTTATAGGAGGGGTTACAGGCTGGAAGGGCTCCTCTCCGGGTGCAGTGACTTCCTAACGTCTCCGCTGGTTGACTGCAACCTCACGGTGACGACAACATGCCAGTAAATCACTGCTCCCACAGAGAAATGGTTCCAGCGCACAACTCCCAAAATAACTTTCAATTTGGTTATTAAGATTTTACTGTTGAAAAATAACCTCAGAGGTCCATTGTGTCGCGTTCCAAGCAGCTGTGTTGCCAAAACAGTCTGTCAGCACACAGTTAAGAGTTGTTTTACCAACTTTTTTTTGTGTGTGTGTACTGTACATTGTTGCAGCTCACTCAGATGTGGTAACAGAGTATTTGTGGCTGTGCTTCATGACATGGAAACTTTTATCTGTATTGCATAGATAGTTGACTATACAGAGATCAGCCATAACACGATGACAGCACGGCACCCTGAGCGCGCTGCGATGCTCTGAGTGTTCTGACTCCTTTCTGTCAGAACCAGCGTCACTGTTTCAGCAGTTTGAGCTACAGAAGCTCTTCTGTTGGATCGGACCACACGGTCCAGCCTTCCCTCTCCCACGACCATCAACGAGCCTTGGCCGCCCCCATGACCCTGTCGCCGGTTCAGCCGTTCTCCTTCCTTGGACCACTTTTGGTAGGTACATATATCCCCCTCCCGCTGACAGGTGCCATGGTAACCAGATAATCAATGCTCTGATCAGGTGAATTCCACGCTGCGGAGACACAAGCTGCTCCAACTAAAACACGTTGGCACACGGCTAGAATAGCAGCCGATTGTGTCCGGCATCCGCAACTGAGCCAGAACAGGATGCAGCCACATGCAGTGGACACAAGGGCGTTTTAAACAGTCAACTCCACTGGAAATTAAACTTCTGTCATTAACAACTATAATCACAACAAAACACAATATACGGTATATATAAATAAATAAGGCTGAACTATCTGAAAATGCAGCCCTATTTATTTCTTACCGGAACTCCAATAAACTTTACTGACCTATAAAAATGATTAAAATGTGTGCAAACCTGTATTATGAACATTAAATTGAATACTGGCATCTTTTGGTAGTTCTAAACAGCTATATGTATTGTCTCTAATAACCACTTTCCACTGTCCTTTCTCTGTCCCTCCTTTCTCCCTCTCCTGCTTTCCTTACTGCCTCTTTCTACTATAGCATCCTTTCATTTCACCTCCCTCCTTTCCTTTTCCCTTGCTCTCCCCTCCCTCCCCGTCTGTCTGTCAGCAGAAGGCTTTTAACCCGTGTGACCTGGAGGTCAAACTGGTCAGACTGGTTTTAAGTGCTTTAAGTGTTCCTAGGCCCACTAAGACCAACAAACAACACCAGAGAAGACACAATGTAATCCCTCGTCCTCTCCCTCTCTCACTCTATCCATCTCTGTCTCTTTTCTCTGGTATCGTATATTCAGGCACATCTGGACAGGTCAGGTTGCTGCTGTGGGCGTTGGACCTGTGAGCTCCAGGTAACATGTCAGTCTGTGTGACCTGGAGGTCCGGCCGAGTGGGACTGTTCAGACTGGTCCCGGCGTTCTCCGACACATTAACGCCACTGGGAACAAAAACAAACTCCACAAAGGAGAGTGAAATTCCTTGAAATCCCCGTCCCCCATGTCCCTACCTCTCTCCTTCACTGCCTCCTTTTTTTTCTCCGTCTCTACTTCCTTCTCACCCTCGTCTAATTCCCACCTTTACATTGCCTCTACACCTTCTTTATCCCCACGTTTGCACCTCTATTTCCTCTCCAGATAAGAAGGTGGCCCTATTCTCCTTTTCTACCTACATCTGCTCCACATTTATCAACCTCTCCTCCATCTCCATACTGGTTTTCTCCTCCTGCTCCATCACATTCTTCCTCTCTACCACCTTCCCTTCCTCTCTCACTGCATTAATTCCTTTCTTTAGGAGATCATTTCAGGATTACCTACGTGGCTGCTTTTTGTTGACATACTTGCCGGTGTGCTTTGTGCGTACCTGGAGCCGGAGGATTAAAAGGTATTTGCAGCAGGTGGCAGATGAGGGCCGAATCCTCCTGTAAGACACCGGAATATCGTCCTCAAGAATTTCTGATTTTGCACTCCTTCTGTTTTTATTCGGATCATATATTCTTCATATATATTTACAAAGTAGGTAAAAATAGCAACAAATGTGCTTGTTCTGTCAGATGACAAATTTGAATGAGGTGAATTACAAAATGAAGGAGGAGAAGGGATCACTTCTCAACACTGAGACCATGGCGTGTTAATGAAGTTTGTGGGCTCTGGTTTCGTGGTGGCGCAAAGATTAAAGCAAGCAACGTTCGCCTTATTTCCAGTTGTTATTGTGTGGACTGAAAAACACTGACACAGACTGGAGAATTAGGAGGAAAGGCACAAAAGGTTCCATTTAAATTAGGGAGTGCAAAGGGCAGAGTTGGAATTTTGGTGAAAATGTGGTATTGGAGGTTGCCCTGAGAATACTCGATTGATTCTATCTCTTTCGCTGTGTGAGTGTGTGTGTGTGTGTGCATGTAGTGCAGTGCTGTAGATATCCTCAGGTTATAGTGCTTAGCAGCTCTGAGTACTGACTGTTTGGAAGAGGTGAAAGGTCAAGAGGGGTGGAGATGGGGATCGATACCGCACAAGGAGATGGGGCTTGTGTGTGTGTCTGCCCTTTAAATGCCATGTGCAAATAATATATAAAAAGCAAAACATGGAGAGAAAAAAACAGATCTGGAAGGTAAATTTGTTCGGAGACATTCCTGGTCTGCTACTGCTTTACCTGTGTGTGTGTACAATCACACATCTTGTCAAATCCAGAGGAAAATACGGGAATCTGAGGTGACCTTCGGTGTGGTGTTAAACATTGACCTTTGACCTCTACGGGTCAGGCTCAGGTCGGAGCTCTGTTGAGGGTCTGCCCTTAAACACAACAAACCCGATCTTCATTCAGAGATAAAAACCCCCAACATGCAGGTTTTATTTTCACTTCTGAATTCAAAACAAGCATCCGTTTCATTGCTGGATTTGAAGGTTTTGGTTAGAGCTCCACATGATGTATGATGAGGATGAAAAATTGAGCGCAGCTGCTAATCCCTCTGCAGCACTGCTCACTAAAGCTGCAGATATGATCCCAGACTGATAAACTAACTGCTGAAGATTATGAACTAAATAGGGCTGGGTATCATTTCAGATTGTTCGGAATTGATGCCAATATGATGAGTTTTGGGAACAATACCAAAATGATGGTTGTCAGTGCATTGCTTACAAAAAATGCCACTGCATCTGCGTTTAGTAATGCTGTCTTTACACAAGCAGCCAAACAAAAGTTTTTCCTTAAAAAAAAAAACAAAAAACGATTTAGATCAGGAACTATCCCATCAAAAAATAAGTTAGAAAGACTAGGAATATGACCACGTATTCAAGACTAACTTACAATACTTGGCAGTTTTTGAAACTCGATTCTACACATCAGGATAACTTACATTTACAGCACTATACCAGTATGTTTCTTTTGAGATTGCAAAGCAGTCTTAGTTTGACTTAATTCAGATCAAAACTCCAGAGAATAAAGTAGCGACTAACCCACAGACGAGCTTTATTCAAAGTCATAAGACTCAAAACATTTTCATTAACAAACATTTCTATTTGGACTAAGAAATACAACATTGGACATATATTAAATTAAATCATAGGCAGTTTGTCTGAATCTATGTTCCAAAAAATAATACCTCGTAAAATGCAGATTAAGCCCTCAGATATTAATGTACTATGTATGTTAATAAAGTGCAGATGCGTGTGGTTGTGTGTTTGCAGTGTAATTCCGGAGTGTTTCGGTCTCCATAAACGGATCCATTTCTTTCTTAGATGTGACTCGACATTTAACTGCACCGTCACTGTAGGTGAGCACTGAAAGTTAAAGCAAAGTCTTTTTAAAAGAGAATAATTTCACATCATTTAAATTTTTAATAAACTTTATCTCACCGTCTTTTTGCTGCTTAACTTTTGCAAACTTAACAGTTTGTCATCTGCGTGAAGATGATGCAGTGCGCTTGATACGTGTGCAGGAGTGTGTGTGTGATGAAGGAGAGAGAGAGAGAGCGAGAGAGAGTGCTACAGAGAGATGGATAGGGTGGGAAGTAAAAAGAGAGGCAGCAGAGGAAAGAGGGGATGCGGAGAAGGGAAAGAAAGAGAAGGTCGCAGAGGGGAACGAGAAAGGGAAGAAGTAAAGACATCGGGGGACGGCATGAGAAATGAAAAAGAGGAACCAGAGAGAGGAAAGGGTGGAGAGAGGAAAAGAGAAAGAAAGGGGGGGAGACAGGGAGAGGAGGAAAGAGAGAGGGAACAAAGAGGGCAGTGTGTGGTGAACAGGGGATTGCTTCACCATCTGAGATGAATAAAAACTGGAATAACAATAAAAGTCAGAAGGCGCTGCCCCCCCCCCCCAACACTGATCAGCACATGTACACACAAACACCCCCGAATTTTATTGTCCTTTGTTTTCTGTAAAGCATTCGCACTTATACTGAACACACACAAACATCACAAGTGTGGACGCACACCGAGCCAGAGAATCAAAGACACATGGGACGGCAGCGCACACACACACAACACACACACACACACACACACACACACACACACAGGACAAAATAAAATATATAAGCCTCATCTCCCTTGGAATATTGTAAGAGTGACATTCAAGTGTGTGTGGTGTGCTGCACAGGGTGTATGCAGGAATCTTGAAGTTATGTTCCAGACCTTTTTAAGACCCTTCCAACATCTTTTAATACTGCAACGCCTCACACTGACATTAACAAAACATTTTCATTTGGCCTAAGAAATACAACCTTGGCCATAAGTGATATTAAATCATAGTCTGTCTGAATCTGTGTTCTAAAATAAAACCTATTAATACCCATTAAGATGTTTTAAAACTTTTCACGGGTCTTCATTTTTGCTGCACTAGTTTAATATATTTTAATACTCTAAGACCACGCAGATACCCTGGTTACATCTGTGCACGTCTGTGTATAAATACACGAGTGCGTCGCAGTGTAGGGAGGGAAGGTGTTTGTAGCGTTGCCAGCTTTGTGTCTGCTCTTTTTCTTTGGTATTGTTCATATTATGCAAAATAAAAAGAAAAAATGATATTAAAGAGGTTAACAAAAAGGAGAAACAGAAAGAAGAGAGAAGCTAGGGGCTTGTACTGTATATGAATACCAGAAATAAATGCGCTATGAATTTATGGAGTTTATATATTTCAAACACTCTAACCAGGATTCGTACAGGTTTTTAACCTAAACCAAACATTTCCAGACTCTCGAAGCCGAGATCATCACATCTAAGTTCGTTGAGACAACAAACACATATGATGACGGGCTCGTTTCATCTCAAATATTAAAAGATTTCTGTCTTACATGAGTGATTGTGTCGATGATGAAACACCAGATTATGCTGGGGAAAAAAAAAAAGCTTGAAAACATTGCAGTTAAAATTAAGCATTTTCCAAACTTTCAAGGCTTACTTGTACGAACCCCGTCTAAACGAAGGAGATTTATTTATGTATCTTTATTTGCTTATTTTATGCCTGGGGCTTTTATTTTGTCTTTACTATATGATGGAAATGCTGTTTTCACAATCTGTCACCGCCTCAAACCCTGAAAGCTGTAGCTCTGTTATATTAAAGTAATGAATGCGGCACGGAGTTATCAATATTAAAAATACTAGGTGCTATTTTACCATAAGAGTGTCCGTGAAAGTTACGTCAACTGATATGGTATGTTGATTTCTGTATTATATTGCATCTTAGCAGTGAAACATTAAAAGGAATTAAACATTTCCTGGCAACGAGTTACATCTGCTAAGCAGCGTTCCATCTACGGCTCTGCCCCTGCAATCCGTAAGGTGGGGGGGGGGCAATTTTCTGGACAGAATCAGAGTAAACTCTGACTGTACGACTGGGATCCAGCTCCTCTGAGCCAAGTCTCAGCATTCGTTAAAACTCCGCGAGCCTCCATTAAATTTCTTTCCCCCCAATTTTCCAGGACTGTAGCGGATGTGAAACACTCAATCCGGGGGCCAAATCTGACTACCAAGGGTCGGCCACGGTGGTCCTGCTGCTGCGGAATCACACCCGGCCTTTCTGAGCCAAACAAGGCCAGCGAGGGGTCACTCAGGTAGGATAGGAGGAGAAGGGAAGGGAGCGGGAGGGAAAAAGGAAAGACACAAAGTGTGTGTGTGTGTGTGTGTGTGTGTGTGTGTGTGTGTGTATTCAGCAACTCTCAGGTTTCGCAGTAGAGAGCTGCTGATTGACTAGTGGAAGCCAGCGCCAGATTTGTGTGTGCAGGAATACAAAGGGAGGGTGACATTAACACACACACGCACACTTTCTATTTCACAACACAGTGTGTGTGCACATTTAAACTTATACAATACATTGGGGTGCTTGCTTATGTGTAAAATGGATATGTACATGTATTTATATATGACTTGGGTGTGTATGTCTGTAACTGTGTGTCTGAACGAGGCTTCTGACTTTGAACCGGCTGACCGCTACCTAAACTCGTCGAAGCAGAGCGTCTCTTTAGTGGTGTAAACGTGACGCGAGGCAGCGCCTCTGATCTTCCATATAAACAGTGAAACAATGAGAGCTGCTGCCAAGAAGAGAAACCAAACAAATCCAAAAACGAATGTTTTTTTATTCCTTTTTGGGCTTCTTCTTCAATGACTTCACTTTTGATTGAGTTTGAATATTTGCTGACATGCTTTTCATTGTCTGTTCAGACATGGAAGCCATCACGGCTCCTGCAAATTACTTGCCAAATCACATTTATTTCCATTAGTTCCACGCACTTATAACATATGTTACTGCAGCTGTATGTTCGTTGGTTCAATCGCTGCGTTAACTGTCTATAAACATACAATCTTTACCTTTTACTATTGATCAGCCATGATTGGGAGTAAGATCAATGGCAGTTTCATTTTCTTTTTCTTGATCTCTACAACAGTAAAATGTTCATCGGTGGAAACCAGCTTATTTAGACTTATGTGTGACTTTGGCAGGAATTTTTTGGAACACAAAGCTGTATGATTGGGTTCAGTTTTCGCCTGGCTGCCCTGCTGTCACAGGAATACTGGCCCCGTCTTTGTCGCGCACATGCTTAAGACAATTACATGGTTCCTACACATTTTCCACGTCAAAATTCCATACTTTTCCAGACCATATTTGGCCTCAGAGTACAAATAGCTAGATGTTTATGATGCAAGTAAATTGTTTTAAAATCCTTAAAACTGTGCAGCCTTGTTTGCTCACCGTCTCCATGGAAACGACAATGAGAGCAGCCATGAAGGTTTCCTTACGCAGAAAAGATCGTCCATTTACATTTCTGATATCTACATCACTGCATAGCTCATAAATGTTCAGACAAGCTTAATATTTGGGGAATATTTGCGATGCTACGTATATACGCAATTCAAAAACATATTGCCGCATTCTCTTTCAGACTAATTTGGTGGCTTGTGTCCGGAGGCGTAGAGGCAGCTCTGCGTAGGCGTGTGCGTTCGCGTCGCACGCCATTCTTTTCGCCTAGCTTTCGCTCTGTCACACAGCGGCAAACACTTTGGCTGCGGTGGCTTCCTGCTCCAAACGCCATGCAAAAACACTCTGCTTGTGTGTGTGTTCGAAAAATAGAAATTCAGAATTTTATATTTTAGAAAACAGAATAGGAGCAACCGTCTGGAAGGACAAATACTTTTCCATACTGTCTTTTCTTTATCAAGTTACGATGTTTGGTAAAAATGTATGACAGAAAACATGTTGGAAAGGAAACTGTTGAGCATGTGGACATGGACATATTGAAGCAAATAAAAAATAGATACAAAACATGTGGACTATAAAATATGCCAAAATATGAAATATATAAAGTACGTCATTATTACTAATGGAGGAAACTGACACAAGAGTTTACAGGGAATATGCCGCGTGTTGTGCCAAGAGTGCATCGTGTTTGAATTAACACTCGCAGAGGTCATGTACAGTATATGAACAGATAAGAAGGCACTGCGGTAAAATGCATTACTTTTCCGCGCGGACGCATCATGAATCATGGGGAAGCAGTGGTCAGCTTGATTCAGGGCTCGCAACAAATGGATGGCATTCCAACCGCCCCGAGAATGCTGCTCACATCTTGAAATCATAAATTTACAATCCACGCAGGTCCCTCTCAATAAACCAGAGTGACTACTCCTCTCTGATGGATGAGTTGATGCCTTTACTCCGCGTGCGAAAGCTCAGAAAAATCGCAGTCATTCCGGAAATTGGGTTTTTTTTTTGTACGTCATGTAGTATTTGCATTCTGTGTGAAAGTATACGTGACAAAAACGAGAAATAGAAAAACTATATTGACGTGTGAAGGAAAAAAAAAAATAAACCTGTCCCCGTGTGTGTTAAGGCCTTACAAGCAAAAGGAACCAAATACAACAAATACAACAAAGGAAACTTCTCCACTCTCGGTTCAGACCACAGACAACAAACTGTAGGTGTGATCCAACACGGCCAGCGTTCGGAGTGCCGCTTCACACGTAGGCCGAGAGGGAGAGCGCGACGCCGACACCGCTAGAGGTTTAACTCCCAACGGGGCCGCAGATTTTACAGATGTGTGTTCTCATGGTACTATAAAGGAGCCTCTGATAAAAGCTGGTTTACATTACACACTCTATAAATTTACGTTTGCGTGTCAACATGCGCACAAAAGGTGGAGAGAGTCAAACGGAGGAAACGGACGTTCAGACTTGTGTAGCAGCACAATGCGAGTGGCAAACGCTGCGTTCTTTAAATGAGCCGACAGCAGATAGCAGTGTTTGGGGTGGGGAGGTTGTGTGTACGCTGCGTCTGGGTGATTCGGATCAAAGTGGCCGCCGCCTGGTCGAGGTGACCGCGGCCCCCCCAACAGGCAGACGACAGAACACACAGTGTAAAGGCTGATAAGGGCTGATGGAGGAGAGGCGGGGAGCTGACAAAATATGTGTGTGTGTGTTTGACTCTTTGAGAGAGTGACTGCTGACATTAGATATATGACATATTGACATATATGCCAATAGATATCAGGGAAGCCAGCTCGCAACACATCTTCAAGACCAAGCTTAAAACTAATTTTTTCACTTTAGCCTTCACTTAGCTATCTGCAATAACCTTTTTAGTTGATTTTAAACATTATTTTAAATTTTATAATTTTATTTTAAGAGACGCGAGGTTTACCTAAAACAAAGTTCGGGGATAGGTTTGTCCGACTTTTCCCTAAAAACAAAGTTCGGGGATAGGTTTATCCGACCTCTTTGAGAAGAAACAAAATTCGGGGTAACAGTTCGAACAGGTTTTAACGTATTTTGCACTATGTAGAACAAAATTCGGGACAATTTTTAACGTCATTTGACCTATGTACAACAAAATTCGGGACAGGTTTTAACATCTTTTGACCTATGAACAACAAAAATGGACTATTCTGAAATTTTAGACAGAGATGCAAGAGAAAGGGGAAGTAGATAACAAAAGATAAAAAGAGGAAGAGGAAAGAATCAGGGTGAAGGATGAATTTTAAACATTATTTCAAATTTAACTTTCCAGGTTCTACTTTTCTTAACTGTTTTTACTGTTTTCTTTTAAAAG